>JAURVB010006416.1:0-144287 GCA_033002965.1 Piper betle | reverse complement strand
TGCCGCCACGACCAATCCCGGCCACCGTCGCGCCGCCACGACGCCGGAATCCGCCCGCGAACCGCGACACGCCGCCCACTGATTCCGCCGCCGTTCGGGCCGCGCCGCCGCCGCTGTGACCCCGATGACCACCCCTCGACGTCGCCGACGTTTCCCCCATCGTCCCGACCACCGTCGAGGCCGGCCGTAGCCTCGATCGGAGAACGCCGCCGCCGCCGACGGCCATCGCCGCCTCGGTTACTTTGTTTGACACCACCATCGGACCAAGCTCGTCGAGCTGGTGCCGATAGACCCCTTGATTGCCCCGTCCCAAATCAAGGGGTCTATCGGCACCAGCTCGACGAGCTTGGTCCGATGGTGGTGTCCAATCTCCGGCCGGCCTCGACGGTGGTCGGGACGATGGGGGAAACGTCGGCGACGTCGAGGGGGTGGTCGTCGGGGTCACAGCGGCGGCGGCGCGGCCCGAACGGCGGCGGAATCAGTGGGCGGCGTGTCGCGGTTCGCGGGCGGATTCCGGCGTCGTGGCGGCGCGACGGTGGCCGGGATTGGTCGTGGCGGCACGGCGACTGCACGACGGGGCGGGGCGGCGTCGATCGGGGGCAGGGCGGCGTCGACAGCGGCGGCGGCGGCGACCTAATGGTGGCGGCTAGGGTTTAGGAAGGGGGAGGGTGTCGGGGAAGATGAAGTGATGCTCTAGTGGCAGTTTCGTAAATAAGTATTGACTCGATTCCGACTCGAGTCAAAATAATAACTAGTTCGTAATAAATTCAAAAAAAATCTAGAAAAATATGGAAAAATCACATAAAATAAAACAATACACAATAACATCCAAATGACATGCTCTATAACTAATAACCCACCCGAATATAATCCAACGCGTCCTAACGCATTATTCGGCCTAAAACTATTTCTACGATCAAACATATAAAAAGAAAAAAATACTGCATACTTTCATATATTCAGATAACTCGTATCTCACCATCTTCTCGACGTTATCATCATATATTCAGGTACACCTGACTCTCATCGCTCATAACTCACGGCTGGTCTCGACTCAGCACGCGATTCATGAAACCGACTCGACTCGAACCAACGATCGAACCGACTGGTTCGGTAACGTAAAACCCTGACTCGAATCACGGGTTTTACATTACTTACTCGAGGGGAGTTTTACAAATCCCCAATGAATGGGGCGGTCGCTAAAGGCCTTTCCTGTGGTGCTATAAGAATGCTTGTTATTGATTGGTTGGATGGCTGGTCCATTTCATCTGGACTTTGTTGGGTTGGCATCTTCTCTTCTGGACACACTTCCCATTGCGACGAAGGTTCGCCTATTTAAGGCGAGTGCATCATCAAGGGCCGATTCAAGTTGTCTAATCCATTCTCGAAGTTCTTCATCCGAGTTTGGGTTTTCATGTTGCAAGGCAGTTGGCTCGCCCACATTTACAGTGGATTGTACTTGTATTTCAGGTTGATCATGCGTTGGAAGGTTCTCCTTCACTAGCGCCTTTTTGTCTTGTAAAATTCCTTGTCTCGGGGGCCATATTTTCGTACACACTATCTCTTCAAACTTCATTGCTACCTCTTGATGCTCCCTAGTGGAGTCGTATGTTTGGGCGCGAGATCATCCGCCCCCACGGATCACTTCTTTTCAATCAGGGTTTGAGAGTTCGGTAGGACCGAGGAGCCTTTGCCATGCAAAGAGATAGTATGATCAAAATAAGATGTCACTGGTAGGAAATAACACGCAAGAAATTTTTTCGTAGTTCCTTAGGGTTCAACTTGAGTTCCTAAGTCACTCTACGATGAGATTGGTACTCACAATCCACTATTTCAATTTTGATTTTACAATTTACACAAAATAGTGAATTTTGACACCCGTACATAAATTTGCCTTTGAGATTTTTGACTCCAATGCTATAGTTTATCCCTTTTTGGTCTTTAAATCCTTAAAATAACCCTACCACTACGTCCAGAGCATCCAAAAATGGTGGGGTAGCAATTATTGGCTCGATCCGAGGTCTATAAGGCCTTCAAATCATTTTTGGATTTCTAATGGATTGAACCAGATCACTCGGGTTGGTTCAAAACAAATAAATACTGAACTGAGCTAGGTGACGTACTCAAGCTCTCTTTTTTCTCTGCGTGCACCTGTCTACTGTTGGTGTACGATATGTCAATTCAAATTTGGGTTGTAGATGGGTCACGAACATAGTCATGAATCCGGGTCTATTCATGGGTCTAATCAGTTCAATGGCTAGCTAGTATGTCTGTGGATTTGGACAGGAAGAGCAAACTCGATCAAGGAACTTGGAATTGACCATGCAAATGGGTAAGTGGGCACACCTTCTCTTTTGCTCTTCTCCTTTGTTTTCTAAGAGCAACCCTACCGACGAATGGGTCTCTTCTCCAACGACTACGACAGAATGCCAACAACTGGTTGACATGAAATCCAACAGGCAACAATACTTGGAAGTTAGTGATTTTATTCTGGTAGCCAATCCACCACGACAACAACAATAATAGAACAGAGCAATTCACTGGCAACAAAAGCGGCAATAGAGGTAGCAAGGTTCCTCCTTTCTTCTTCCAATCTATCTTTGTTCCACCACTTTGGCAAAGCAGTGGTGTGGCGACCTGGGTGCTTCTTCTCAGCTAAGCATTGGCAAACTCCTCCTTCCCTTGGCAAGCATAGTTGGTGATGGGCTCCTTGCAACTAGTGGGGGACAACAATACGACGAACCAGCAAGTCTCCGTTGTGTCTCCTCGGCACAGGGGCCTGACAACGATTATCTTTGTGTCTAGTTCTTGACCATTTGGCAGCGACTAGGTTCCAAGCAGTGGTAGAGAGGTGATGGCAACTCCTCTATGTCTATGTGTAAAAAAGAAAAATTCACCTTCAAGATTTGTGGTGAGGCTGCACAATAGCAATGGGGCTAGACTCCAGGGATGTGGCGGCCTTACTCTCCCTTGCTCAAGACTTCACAAGTCCATGGCTCCAAGGGGATTTCCGAAGCAACTTCTTGGCAACGCTTCATGGTGGCATGGATGATCAGCCAGCAATGACAATATCTCTTCTCTGCAATGCTCTGTTTGGGTGCAAAGCTTTAGCGACAGTGGTGGAAGCTCTGCCCTTTAGCATTGTAGTAGCAAGGTGGCAGCGGCGCGGGGTGGCAATGATTAGCAAGGTGGCATGCAATCCTTTCTCTCGATGGTGAACAACAATGCAAGGCAATGCTCACAAATGCACGCATAGGGGGTGAAACAAAAGGCAAGGAGGCAAGCCTCTCTTGTGTCTTTTAATGCACCGTCTTCTTTTTGAAAAATCTTCCCCGCCCTTGTTTCCAATAATTAGGTTCAACTATTTATTGAATTTTGAGAGCCTCATTTATTCCATGATTACAAGCGAGGAATCATAAGTCGCTTATACTTTTTCAAAAATCTTCTCCTTCAATTTTGGAACCACCGCGACTTTTTCTCCGAGGAACAATAGTCCTCCACATGATTAAATAAGCATAAATCCCTGAAATTATCATCATAATTAGATAAGTATAAATCTGTGCAAACATTTATTATAAAAATGAAATTCTTGTAATGAAATTGCTTGATATAAAAGATGATATGATAAAGTTTTTGGTAAATAGAAATAGATAGTGATAATATGATTCGAAATATATATTAGTGTGTATTGCCTCTGTAAAGCTTAGAATGATTATTTACATTATATAAAGTCACCATCTTCCGTACTAGGGAGGTGTTTCCTTTCCCTAAATTTGAAATGCTAATGTTAGAAGCTTCCTTAAATTTAAGAATCTTCCAATAATAGTATGATTTAATACTCATTATATGAAAAATCCAGATAAGGTTGTCAATCTTAAGCGTCTGTGAGGGTTGAGATCTACTTTTATAAAGTTTGTACTTTAGTAATCCAATAAATAACTTTCCAATTTATAACATCACACTTCGGTTCACATTCAGACCAAAAAATAGAGTGTTTCAAAGACGAATCAGGGCGTTACAACTATTATTTTTATTTAGGTTTCCACTTTTACTATTATCTATTGTGCTTATTTATCTATGTTTTCTTTTCTTTTTCTTTTCTTTTTTCTTGTCTTTGTTTAGTTTTGCAATAATAAGAGGTTTGGTGTAAAAATTATGCATGAGATGACACCAGCATACAGTTTGGCACATTAAATGCATAATTTTCAGTTTATCAACTCTTAAGATTGTTGAACTGAAATTATAAGTGTCATCATTTAGCTTGAATTTTATAAATTACTCAGTGATTTTATGATCATGTTTGTTGTCATGCTCAGCAAATACTACATGTACTTCCCGTATAATTTATTTAATATATATGATTTTATATGTTATGGTCTAGAATATTGCTATCCCAATCAAAGATATAAACTACCTTGCTGCCTGCGTAAGCATTACGTCATTAGGTTCTGTTGTTAGTCGGAAAAAAGTCCATATGTTTTTTACTTGCCTTAAAATAGGTAAGCTATATAATGTTTGAAGATTATTATAGGCTTTTATGGTGAACATAAATTTATTTAATGTTTATTATATGATTTATTTATCCATTTTTCTTGTTAAACTGATAAAATGGAGCTTAAGAAAAAAAACGACAAATCTTTCAAATATTTGTGTCTCATTATTATCCTGTCAAAGTAATTAAATTTTATTTTTTATTTTTTTACAGTTTCATCTTTGATGCGGTTCAATATGTTATAAAACTCAATATATTATAAAGTTAATTAATTCTTTCTTTTATAAATAAATAATATGTTTTTTACAGCAATATTTTCATAATATCGTTGAAAGAAACTATTTGCATATTATTTTTTATGATTATTATTTGTCTAAAAAAATAATATTTTTTTCAAGTAACCCGCCTGAGATTAACTATTTTTATTAATAAGACAGGGTTAATAAGGTCCAAAAGGCCGCTTTTTTTCAAGTAACCCACCCCGGAAATTTTGCTTGTGTAGGTCGTTGATAAGGTAGTTGAAACCCGGAAATTAATAAGACTGTGTGAAGTAGGGGTTGATAATGAAAAGTTGGAATCAATCTAAATTAGTTGAATCAAATGTAAATGGGCTTCATGGGGATGGGCTTATAAAGCCCATTTGAATAAGTTGTCCCGTAGGAAGTAGTTTTTGGTAATTTCCAATAAAATGGGACACATGGCATCAAATAAAATAAAATAAAATAAAACGGGTCCGTCGTCTTCCATTACCGGCCCTTCCTCCCCAAAACCAACAATTACGTTAGCCTTGCCCTCCTTTTCAAACTATCCTCCTCCGCCCGCCTGTTTCCGCCGCCGGCGAGCTTCGATTGTCTTGGGAGAGGGGGTCATTGTATCCGCGCTTTGTCTGCGCGACGGTTGGTAATTGGTAAATTGGTGTTGGTACTTGGGTGCAGTGGGGGTGGGGGCGACGATAATGGCGGCCGGGTTGGGGATTTGGTGGGGGTGGGGGTGTAGTTCGGTGTGATAGATCTGAAGGCTTCGTTTTTGTTTTTTCGTTCCATCTCATTTTGTTTTTTTTGGGTTTTGGTTTCGGAGGGGTTGATAATGAAGAGGTGTAGAGAGGAGGGATATGCGGCGGGGTCGCAAATGAAGCGGCCTTTTGCACATTCTCGCGGTGAAGGGTAAGATTTTTTACTTTAATTTTGCTTGGTGGGGGTGTGTAATTGTTTTTAATCTCTGATAGTTCATTTCATTTTACGTTGTAATTGTTGTTGTACATGATCTGTTTATGGTTTCTACGCTCGACTTTGCAAACTGTTGATCAGTTTTGTGATGCGTCGTGGTTTGATCAATCACTCCTTGTATGTGTTCTTGGTGGTCGGAATTTTTACTGTTGGGGCAAACGTTTGTACCCAACTATTTAGTTAGCGTTCGTGAATTCACCTTTAGTCAATGAAATCTTCGTTTGGGGTGAAATTTTGCATCTTTTATGTAAGATTAGGGAAATCCCCATATATTTTCGAATGCGACATTTGATGTGGTTCTGACATGTTTTTGTTTGGTCGTGAAGGTCTGGACAACCACAGCCTGCTGCACAGAAGCTTACAACTAACGATGCCCTTGCTTACCTTAAGGAAGTAAAGGAGACGTTTCAGGACAAACGGGAAAAATATGATGAGTTTTTAGAGGTCATGAAAGATTTCAAAGCACAAAGGTATTAACGATTGAATCCATTTTTTGGTTGCTTCCTTTGCCTGTATTTTCTTGTGGTTTAGTTGCTTTGTACTTGACGGTCTTTTGTGATTGCAGAATTGACACTGGTGGGGTGATAGCAAGAGTCAAGGAATTATTTAAAGGTCATCGCAGGCTTATTTTGGGGTTCAATACATTTCTCCCCAAGGGATTTGAAATTACGCTGCCCTTAGAGGAGGATGATCCTCATCCCCTTCAGAAAAACCTGTAGAATTTAAAGAAGCAATCAATTTTGTGAACAAAATAAAGGTCAATTTTACGTTTATATATTTTTTTATCCTTTCTATCTTTAATTTACACAAGAGAATAATCGGGTCACTTGTTTTTTGGGGTCTTTGCAGACTAAGTTTCAACATGATGACAATGTATATAAATCCTTCCTAGAAATCCTAAATATGTATCGGAAAGAGCACAAGTCTATTACTGAAGTCTATCAAGAGGTACCTTGTTTTTCTTATGGACTATTTATAGAAACTATTACTTCACTGCATTTTTGTAAATAAAACTATCCTAGTGTGAAATTGCTCACTGATATACAAGCTGCAGTTATTGAATGGTTTGAATACCTATAGCAAAAATATACTGGCCCAATTTTGTGTGATAATAGTTGACCTTAAAACTGTGGATAGAAAAGTGGCTTATAAGATAAAGGGTGTGCCGTTCATTGGTGTTATGAAACTTCCTCTATTAGTTTTTTTACCTATTTCAATAAACATGTCTGATTGTGGCACTAGCTGCCGATGCCAGTCAGTTTTGATGTTGGCATTTTTAGACTGTTAGGAGCTTCAATCTTCTAACTTTTTTCTTATCTACCTAACCTGTCTTGTTTATGATCAATCTCATCTTTAAAGTTGGGCTGTTATGTATAACATGTGTATATTTTGTTAGGTTGCTGCTCTTTTTCATGAACATCAAGATTTACTTGTTGAGTTCACTCATTTTCTTCCTGACACGCCTTCGGCTGCTCCTGGTCCACCTATGAGGAATCCAGCTGGAGGCTTTATTAAAAGGGATGAACGAAGTTCTGCAGCACCTTTCTCTCGACCATCTCATGTAAGTATTTTTTTATTTTGGTTGCCTGCCGATTTACTGTCATGCATTTTCTCTTACTTCCTTGGTTGATTTTTCTGGCAGCGAGATAGAAATTTCTCCCATCCTG
This sequence comes from Piper betle, assembly GCA_033002965.1. Taxonomy (NCBI): domain Eukaryota; kingdom Viridiplantae; phylum Streptophyta; class Magnoliopsida; order Piperales; family Piperaceae; genus Piper; species Piper betle. The sequence goes on along the minus strand of JAURVB010006416.1, from coordinate 136,902 downwards.
ATCGAGCTAGCATGGATCAACCTGAGCAGGAGCATGGTAAACCTTTTATTAGAGACAAGGAACATAAGAAGAGGCTTGATAAGGATAAGGATAGGAGGGACTGTGACCATGATGACAAAGACATGGAGCCTGACAGTCATCGAGACTTGGAAATGCACCGAACTGCCCACAAGAGAAAGACCATTCGACGTTTTGAAGATATGGGTGCTGAACAGTCTGCTCATGGAAGAGATGGATCTGAGAATTTTGGCTTTCAGGGAACAACTTCTTATGGTGATAAGAATGCTCTTAAAAGTGAGGCTTGTATCTTCTGTCTATTCTCCTTCAGATTATTTTCCTTATATTGCTTTGTAATCCATTATCAATTGAGTTGAGTTTGCTGAAGAATTCATGAGGAAGAAGGTGGGTAGCTTAACAGGGTAAATCTTTAGGAGTTTATACTCTGTTATGAATGTTAAGGAGATAAATAAAGGGAGAGGTTAGGTGGTAGTTGAGAAAACTTATACTATTAACATATAAATATATGAAAAGCTTCTTTGGGAAGTAAAAAATTACTCTATAAATGTTGTTTTGGATTCAGTCCCCAATTTCTGGGATTAGGTAGAAATAGTTAACTCGGCCCATGCGTGTGCATTTCTGGACAAAGGAGGAGGGTGGTGTCAGGAAGAGCATACAACCATCAAAACTTTGCCATTTATAATCACATGGATCATAGTTTGGGATCCATGACCCTCAACGCCTTTTTGGGTATTACGTGGAAGAAAAAGAAGAATAAGAAGATGGTAAAAATAGTTGTTTTGGATCAAGGATGATGGAAGAATTTGTACGAGGAAGTTTGTTGAATAGTAGCTTGACTATACTTTGTAGGATCAAGTTTTTCTCAAATTATGTAACTTTTGTATGAAAAATTTACATCAGTTTTGTGTGAGAGATTAATGCTTGTTGAAGTAAATATTTAGTGGTTCCTTTTCTTACCAGCTTGAGCTTTTAGAATAACTAGTTAGACAATCTAAAATTTATATGGTATCAGAGCCAAATGTCTGTGGTTTAAATCCCGTTGGCGATATATGCCCGGATAAATATTAATTTGCCCCATGTTGTGACCAATGGACTATTTAGCTCGTGTTTGTGTTTGTCCATGTGCTAAGTCATAAAACAGTTTACTCGTACAAGAGGGGGACCACTTGAATTAAATATTTAGTGGTTCCTTTTCCAAACAGCTTGAGCTTTTATTAATTGTTTATGTGTATCTAGTTTTTGACAATGAAAATTTGTTGAATTAACTCCTCTCCATTTTAGGTGTATTACCACATGAATTCCATTTTTGTGAAAAGGTCAAGGAGCGGTTACGCAACCTGAGTACATATCAGGAGTTTTTGAAGTGTCTTCATATGTACAGCAAGGAAATTATTTCTAGAGCAGATCTGCAGTCTTTGGTATGTCGACCTATATTAAAAAAGGGAGTAGATAATGTTGCTGAACAAACTAAGTGTTATTGACCACGCTTGTAGACTGAACTGCATTGTTTTTATTGCATCTCTACGTCATGGCACATTATTTCCACCTGATTCTTTCTTTCATCTTGATGGCTGCATTGTTCTGAATTTTTTAAAGTGCCAAATGTTATCTGCTATAATTCAGTTTTGAAACCATTTTCTGGATGGCTCGAACTTATGATGTGCATGATCATTCCCCCCGTCCCCCTATATGTATGGAAAATTTTGTATAATTCATTTATTGAAGCCATATGCTATTCATTTATTGTGGTATTCATTGATTGACTGCTCATTTGTTATTTTTAACTTTATTTTCAGGTGGCTGACATCCTAGGGAAGTACCCTGATCTAATTGAAGGATTTGCAGAGTTCGTTTCACATTGTGAAAATATTGGTAAAATTATAATTCTTCTATTTGTTTTTAAGCACATTTTCCTGTATTTATTTATTTTTATCCTTCTGATTATATCCTTCTAATTATAATTATTTTCAATTTTCCTCAGATGGATTTCTCACGGGAGTAATTAATAAAAGTAGGTGGTGCTTCATACTTCAGTTTTAAAATTTGATATTGGCTTGTGATAGTTTTTTAAGAGTAAATAACAATTACACGACCTCTATTGAAATAGTATTTACTTTACTCGACCTTGTTTTTTTTTAAAAAGGTGTAACACTTTCTCAGTTAAATACTGTTAAATAGAAGGCTCGATAATATTACTGGAATTATTTTATTGGTCATATCCTTTACTTAAAATAATATTATATTTCTAATTATTGTTTTTAGGATTCTAAAATTCTTCTTCTTCTTCTTCTTCTTCTTAGGAAGAGAGAACTTTATTTGTATAGTTTTTTAAAAGTTTTAATTAACTCTTGAACAGTATTAATCATTAACATAAATTATATTGGGTGCACATTTTACCCTCTAAAGAGTTTCAAGTTCTATATTTCAATCTCCAAAGTGTTTGCAACGCAGGTCCAATGTGCATGTGCCGTCTATATCTTTATAAAAGATGATTGTTGATTCTTATTTTATAAGGATAAACACAGTTTGAGAAGATTGTCTGAGTAGTTAATTAGAAAGAATTATGGGTACATATTTTAAAAGGAATATGTGGTGCTTGGTGGGGATGCATGGCAGAATTTAGTCATAACTTTGATGGTTTGGTAATTGTTTAGTGATATTGTAATTGTGGTTTGAATTGGGGTCTATAGGAGTGCATCTTTTGTCATTGTTGAGAATTTGACTGTATATAGGTCACATTATGTGTACTATTTGTCTTAAAAATGGACAATATTATCAATGGAAGTCCTAGTGGTCGATTCTCTTCTAGGTTGTATATGTTGTGTTATCCTCATTAATGCCAGGGATGATTAAAGTAATTTTTGTTTGTTTTGAAAACTAAATTTTACTATTTTGGTTGTTCCAGATGCTGTACTGGATAATGACCATTTTGCAATTTCAAGACCTTTTAAAGTAGAGGACAGAGATAAAGAGAAGGAACATGATCGGGCTGACAGGGAGAGAGATAGAGACCGTGATCGAGACAACAGTAAGGAAAGGGAAAATAGATTGAAGTACTTGAACAAACCCATTTCAGAGCTTGACCTTTCAGCCTGTGAACGCTGTACACCCAGCTACCGTCGCCTTCCTAAGAATGTACATTTTTTCTATTATTTTACTGCTTTTTCACTTATCTTTGTTATGTCTTATGTTTCACTTTTGTTTTTGTAATTTGCAGTATCCAAATCCTCCAGTGAGTTACAGACAGAAGCTTGGAGCATCCGTACTGAATGACCAATGGGTGTCTGTGACATCAGGAAGCGAGGATTACTCTTTTAAACACATGAGGAAGAACCAATACGAAGAAAGCCTATTTCGTTGTGAAGATGATAGGTATTAGATGTTCTCATCTTTCTTTTTTATGGTCTAAGATGTCAATTATGCTGAATTTGTGTAGGGCCATTTCAATTTGTGTTTATATAGAAGATAATCATGGATGGTCCTGTATATTGAGATGAATCATCTCAGCCTGATTTTTTATGAAAGTTTTTTGTTATGGTTTATAACCATCTAATGCTGAGTGAAAAAAACAATTTGCATAATAGAATCTTGGGAATTCTTTTCCAAAAGCCAGCCCAAAAAAATTCCACATATTTATTTACATGATTTCGTCAGGTACTTTTACTCAGGGTCTTTATCATTTATGGCGGGTATTATAAAATATTATTGAAAAAAATGTAGGTTTGAGCTTGATATGTTATTGGAGTCGGTTAATGCTACCACAAAAAAGGTGGAGGAGCTGTTGGAAAAGCTTCCCAATAACACCATCAAGCCAGAAAGTCCAATCCATGTTGATGAACATTTGACAGGTTTGTTATAAAGTCAATTATACTGTTATTAGTATTATACTTTGCTACATTACTGATGTTTATATGTTTGGATTATAGCTCTTAACATGAGATGTATTGAGCGGTTATATGGTGATCATGGCCTTGATGTGATGGATGTGATAAAGAAGAATTCTACAATCGCACTGCCTGTTATTTTAGCCCGCTTGAAGCAGAAACAAGATGAGTGGACCAGGTGTAGGACTGATTTCAACAAGGTTTGGGCTGAGATATATGCAAAGAACTATCACAAGTCCCTGGATCATAGAAGTTTCTACTTCAAGCAGCAAGACACTAAGAACTTGAGCACAAAAGGTTTGTAACTTGTTGAGTTCAGTAAGTTTTGCACCATTGCTGATTGGTCCATGTTCATAGATTACATCATTTGTGTGCTTGTAATTACCAAAGAATATTGTTTTCATTAATGTCTTGCATGTGGGGCTCCCATCTCTTATCTTATGATGATTTTTATTACTTAAATGAACTTTAAGTGATTTTTATGTGTTGACCTTTTGCAGCTTTGTTGACTGAAATTAAGGAAATTAGTGAGAAGAAGCGGAAAGATGATGATGTGCTTCTTGCAATAGCCGCAGGGAACAGACGGCCTATAATTCCTAATCTTCAGTATGAATATAATGACCCTGATCTGCATGAAGACCTTTACCAGGTTATTAAATATTCTTGTGGTGAGATATGTTCATCCTTGGATCAGTTGGATAAGGTGATGAGGGTCTGGACTAATTTCTTGGATCCATTTTTTGGTGTTCCTCTTCGTCCTTATAGAGCAGAAGATTCCGAAGATGCAGTAAAAGTTAAAAAACTATCTGTCAAGAGTAATGTTACCAATGGTGATAGTGATCAAAGTCCTAGTTCTGCTGAGTGTCCTGCTCATAATTCCACCCAATTTAATCCGTCATGTAATGGTGATAATAATTTGGATGAACCAGTGGTTTCTTGCCTAGAAAATAGGTCTATTAATTGGGATTCTCTCATCAAGGAAGTTGGTGGTGTTGAAGAACATGGAACTGAACCAAATGATTATTCTTCTCCAGTTGTTTTACAAGAAAGAAGGAAGCAGAATGTTGGTGTTACTGATGGTGCTAGAGCTTCTTCCCGGCAAGTTATTCCTACTGAAAGAGTAGACTGTAGCTCTGTACAGGTTGTTAGACCTGAGCAGAATCTTGGCCAGTCCGGCTTGGACACATCACCAGGTTAGTTTGCTTGTTTGTTGGGAGTTGCCGTTTTAAATTCTAATCATGCTTCCTGTTACTATTAATCTAAGTTTTGAGTACTTTAATATTTGCTTTACTTATTAGTTATTCTGTTGCATAGGTGTATATTTAAAATTTTTTTGCTGCATCTAATCTTAGGTTCCCTTGGAATGGCAACGGTGTAGGCAATTATTCTATGAATCAGATGGTTCCCTTTAACTTTCTTTGTAGTAATATTGAAACCTTGTCAAGTTGCTAGTAATTATTTGTTTGTGGTGATCCTGCCAATGCTTGTTCATTGTCTATCCCATGCCCGGTTAAAGAAGGATCAGTGTCAAAGGAAACAAAACTTTGCCATTTCTCACGTGGATAAGATTGGAACCTGTGTCCCTGTTTCCTCTGGTATAAGGTGGAATAAGAAGTATATGTATGTGAGAAATTCGTTTAGTGAATGCTCAGTCTATATGTAACAGTGATCACTATTATTGTGTTGTTTCCTTCAATTCTTTTTCCCCTTCATGTGCTTCTGACATCTCCTTTTTTTCACTACGAAGTTGCTAATTCAACAACATCAAAAGTGGGTCATACGACTGCTGAAGCTGTTACTGAACTGAGATACTGTGATGCTGTTCAAAAATCTGAGGTATGTTAAAACTTGCCTGCTCATTGTGGATGAGTTGGATTTATTCTCCTTTGAAGGAGCCCTTCTTTATTTCTTTTTAATACTATCTGCTTTGGGGACTCACAGGGGCCTGGTGACAACACAAAGTTCACTATTACAGCAAATGGTGCATTGGGGATGGAAAGTTCCAAGTCTTATAAGTATCATGCAGGTGCTGCTGCAATAAATAGTGATTCAAGAGTTGAAAGAGAGGAGGGTGAATTATCACCCAATGGAGATTGCGAAGAGGGTCATTTTGGAGGATATGGAGTTTCAATGGCTGTTGATTGTGCTGTAACTTCAAAACCAAGGGAAGACCAATTCCGTACTCGCAATGCCGAGGAAACAACCATGGGTGGTGGTGAAGATGCTGGTGGAGAGAATGATGCTGATGCTGATGATGAGGGGGAAGAAAGTACTTACAGGTCTATGGAGGACAGCGAGAATGCATCAGAGGCAGGCGAAGATGTTTCTCGAAGTGAATCAGCCGATGGTGAGGATTGCTTTCAGGAGGAGGAAGAAGATGGAGACCATGATGAAAATGATGGTAAGGCTGAAAGTGAAGGAGAGGCCGAAGGCATGGCTGACGTTCATGATGGTGATGGGGATAATGCATCATCGGAGTGCTTTTTGCATTCAGTGAAGCCTCTTACAAAGAAAGCCTCATTGTCGCTTAATATTAGACAAGACAAGGATTCACGTGTATTTTATGGAAATGATTCATTTTATGTCCTGTTCAGGCTTCATCAGGTAATAAATTGTTTACTAATGTGTCTCTGGGTGTTTGTGGTTTAACTGCTTTGAAGGAATTGGGCTTTCTGTCATTTATGTACAAGCGCGTCAATTTCAGTGTGGATGCCAAACTTTCATCTATGCCTGTTAAATTATACATATGAGAACTAGCAAAAAGCTCCATTTTCTTGTGTGAAGGATCTTTTTGCCATTTTTTAGATGCAGTATATTTGTGGAGTGTATTTTTGATGTGTTTGTGCCCCCTTCTCCTAGACCCTGTATGAGAGAATGTTGTCAGCAAAGCAAAATTCTATATCTGCCGATAGGAAATGGAGAACTGTCAAAGATGTAAATCCTCCTGATTTGTACGCTAAGTGAGTATTTTTTTCTTTTTCTTTATCTTACTAGTAGAAGATTAATTTCTTTTTGGAAAAAAAATTAACATTGAAAATTAGCAACTGTTGTTATAAATGATTGTCGAGTAGAGAACTATGAGAAAGTTGGACATTTTATTACTTGTTGCCTTTCAGATGTAAGATTAGGGATGAAAACAGTCTAAGAAGTAAGAAATCACAATCTAATTTTAATACGAGATCCTAAATACCAAATATGTAATGGAAGATAATCCTGAGTTGTGAACCTAGGAGCTCTAATTTAGACCTTTGGGTAGATCAAATTACTTATGCTATATATAGAATACGGATTGTAAGTATGAAACTTCTTAACTTATAGAAATACAGGTGCACGTGGAACCCACAAACACTTGGTATGTATCTTAACAATTATGATTTAATGTTGTGTACCATATTGTAACAACTAGTTAACTATGTGAATATTGACTTTTTGGCTTAAGTGACAGCATTTGATGGAGTTCTTTTTATCATCTAATTACTTTGGTTATGATGGTATTTTTTTGAATGTCATGCAGATTTATGAGTGCCCTCTATAGTTTGCTTGACGGATCTTCTGACAATACAAAATTTGAAGATGATTGCCGATCTATAATTGGAACTCAATCTTATGTACTTTTCACATTAGACAAGTTAATTTATAAGTTAGTTAAACAGGTAATGGATTAACCTTATATTTATTGCAGTAAACACTTGGTGTCTGGATTTTTTTTTCTTAATGATATTATGTCACTTGCACCATCTACAGCTCCAGCTAATTGCATCCGATGAAATGGACAATAAGCTTCTTCAGCTTCATGCATATGAAAAATCAAGGCGCAGATTTATTGATACAGTGTATCATGAGAATGCTCGTGTACTTCTCCTTGAAGAAAATTTATATCGTTTTGAATGTGTAAGTTTCTTATCTTAAAATGAAACTACTATGCCCATAGAAAGGAATCTGACAAATGAAGATACTTTTCCAATTGGTAATTAGGGAAAAAGTTGAGGGCAGGGAAGAAATGAAGGAAAAGTAGGGCCTGAAAGGATGCTGTGCTCTTTAGTATTGGTCACTCCCATTGAAATCACATTGTCAAGCGTGGCTTTTTAGCTAAATAGCACATTGTATATAATGCTTATGCTTGAAGGCACAAATAGCTGCAGGCTTTGCCAAAAGACTCTTATTTAACATTTATGTGTACGATAAAATTAGGATGCTGTAGATATCTCCCTGTAGAAGCTCCTTTTTATTGGATTGGCAATAGAATTTCATGCAGAGAATTGCAAAAGAATCTTGTCCATTGTTGAATTCATTCAGAAAGTTGGTGTTCAAAATTTTGGAAGTCAATTTGCATATTCTTTATCTTTAAGTCCTTTATGTGACTTATTTATGCTTATCAAATTATTGTTTCTTGAATCTATGATCAAGTATTATAATGTAATAACTCAAGCTATACTTTGTTGCAGCCTTCTTCTCCTACTCGTTTGTCTATGCAGCTAATGCAGTATGAACATGAAAGACCTGAGGTGGCTGCGGTGTCTTTAGATCCAAAATTTTCAATATATCTCCATAATGAATTTTTATCGGTAATTCCTGATAGGAAAGAGTCAAGGATGCATATCTTTCTTAGAAGGTTAGAATAAGGCTCTCTTGTACCCTTTTTGGTTATTTTGTTTAATAAAGACTTTCTACTTGTTTGAGATCAAAATTTAAATGTATACTGAATGAATTGTTTTTTTTTTTATTAAGCTAGTGGCCTTGCTGGGTTTATTAATTGATGTTGTTTATTTGCAGAAATAAACACAAACATGTGAGGGATGATGACTATTTAGCTGTCTCTAAGGCTATGGGGGAAGTTCTTGTCATGAATGGTTTGGAATGTAAAATATCGTGCAGCACCTCTAAGGTATCTATCAGAAAATCTGTCTTGGTTCTGTGCTTATCTGATTTTTGAATTTATTTTTAGCATATGATCGCTGAAAATTGGATCAATGGTTTTCAGTGTCAGGCAAGCTGTTGCTTAGTGTCAAGTACAGCAATACCTGTTGACTTAATTATTGTTTTGGGTTCATGCAATAATTTTCTATCTAGGTTTCATATGTTCTTGATACCGAGGACCTTCTACTCCGCCGTGGAAAGAGAAGAGGTTCACACTCTGGCAATTCATCTACTGACACTAATTTGTTGAGAGTAAAGCGTTTTCATGAACTGCTATCATCCTTCTTGTAACTTGTATAACATCCCCAAAAAGAGGTATACTTCTCACTTTGGATAAGACGAATAATATCATCTTACGTGCTGTACGTTTCCTTGTCTCAATTGTCATATTGATATCTTGGGTTGTGCGAGCGAAATTGCATTCAGATTCATTCATGCTATAAAGACCACCAAATTAATTTCTGACCTATATATATGGTCTTTTATCTATTTTGTTATTGGATGTCGATTTTAAGAGTTGTCCTCTAGTTAAACAGTTTTCAGTTCCCTAGCTGACTCCTGCACAAATTCTGTACATATTTCATGATTTCGTCATAGAAAGGGTGATTATAGTATGCATGCATTAGAATCAATGTTACGCTCTTGATTGCAACTATTTTCGTTATCTGCTTCCTGTTAAATAGTTTGCATAAAATTAGTGATATTATGTTCCTGATACTCGTTTGGCAGGTTTTGCGACTTGCTGCTGGCAAATTTGTTCAACGCTATGTATTGAAAGACAAAGCAACCTCCAGATTGGAGCAAAATATTGTTTCCATTTTCAGGTGGGACTGCTGCATTATAACAATAGGTTTTTGGTACATGGTGGTAGTAGTGCCTAACGTATTTTCCTTCAGTAAAAAGCATTCATGGCCTCCATGTGTAAAGTGAAACGTTGTGTTCTTTATTGTTGGAGGTTGATCCTCTATATATCAATTGATTCTTTTTTTTAATTTTTTTCGTTTTCTTTAGTCTACAAATTCAGACTTTATGCGTTGGGCTAATTGTACAGGTTACACCATAATAATAGTCGATAAGTTACTAATTACTTCATCAATGTACGTGGGGAAAAACGAATATGATTTGATGTGATCATTGAAGTTGCCGCACAATGAGGTCTGGAATTGATTAGCTTGATTTTGTAGCAGCCATTTGGGGTTTTGGCAGAGGGGAAAACAACGAGGTTTTAGTTCTTGCAAGCCAAAATGTTTCATAACGTACAAACTAATAAAAAATTTTAACTGTCGTCAAATTGCAGTAATGCTGTCATGTTAGGCACTCGAGCCAGTGGAAGATTACTGGCAATTACAGGTTGAACAATCTTGTTAGCGTTTTCACAAGGTAGATAATTTTTATTGCCTTATAAAAATGCAGGATTGTAAATAAGTAAACCAAAAATAAAAAATTAATGTGTACTCAATGTACCATGATTGATTTGGACAAAGTTTTAGCTTTTTATTAGGAAAGGGAGAAATTATTTTATTATTATTGGGTATTAAAAAAATTAAACCTAATTACTAAAAAAGGGAAATATAAGAATGATTTAAGAATAGCCTAACTTAAAAAAAACAATTCAACAAAAATTAAAAGAAACGTTAGCCAGCCGCCCTTTGTCCTGTTTGGATTTGGCTGCCCAAGTTGCCGACCATTTTTTAAATTCTATTTTAAAATCTTGGGCCGCTCGCAATGTGACACGTTGGTAATTGCCTTCACATGACTGAGTGGCAGGCCATGGCCGGGGGTTAGGCTAATTTTTTAATAAAAAAGTTTAAATAAGGTTAATTTGTCATTATAATATTTTTTTCTTTTTCTAGTAATTATACTTTATTTCTCTATTATCTGTTAATGTCAAAATTTTCAGCTCAAAAAATTTACAAAAAGTCTAATAATAATCACAAACTTGAAGCCCAGAATCAAATTAACCAGTTTCATAAGTATAATAATGTTTAACTGTGTAACCTAATTCTTTCGAGACTCCGAGAGGCAAAATATTGATAGATCATCCTTGATCCACTAGAGCACGCCTAAATCACCTTATTCTGGTGCTCAACGCTGACAAACAACGGTTTCGGATGATACAAATCTTCGTTTCAAGACATGACTACCTCGTTGGGAAGGGAGAACACGTCATCAACAAGTGGCCCAGTTGAGATAGTGAGATCTTTGCTCCTTGTTAACCTTGTTGAGCATAGTGGTGCGGTCGGCCTAGGTCTCGATATCTGCTACATAGTCCCTAACACCATCGTATTGTTGTCAAAATGCCTCGTCACCTCTGTTACTTCTTGCAACTTGGTGAGAGCACGTTTTAATAAACATCGCGAGGTTGGGGACAAGCTGGGACAAGCAAAGAACATGAAACATGCTCATGAGAGTTTACACATTCTTCATATTCTTGACATCATAAATCACTTTATCTTTAACTAGTGAGGGGGTAAACATTCCTCATTAACTGGTGCCGCAAGTGTCAATGTTGCAACGATCTAACTGGTGCCGCAAGTGTGAATGTTGCAACGACCTGGGCAGCAATGGGAACATCTTTACCTGTGTTGGGAGTGGTAGCCACAGTAGTGGCTAGGGCTACTTCGGAATCTTGAACTTCACCAACAATTTCTTTTGAACAGACTTTATGCATGGAAGAGTCATAGATCCTCTCGAGTTGTAAGCCACCGTCATGATGACAGGCTTTGGTACATTAGCATTCCTCTTGAACACAATCTCATCTTTGTCGAGCAAATTCTAAACGATCTCCAAAATCCCTCTACCGACAGGCTGCATGGTTCACGCGCTAGTGTTAATGACAACTTTCTTCTCCAACCCCAGGTTCCGGGGGATCTCTTGGCATCATCTTACCTTCTCAAACCAAGAGCTCGAACACCACTCCATGTCATTGAGGTTGAAGGCATTGTCTTTCGAGGTTCCGCCATTGACGCCAGTTGTTCTGTGAAGCCCCCTTGTCGTCTTCATCATTTTGCTTCTTTCGGCCCTCCCTCGGTTGTAGTTGGTTAATGCATGGACTGAGACTTTTGAACTCTTTGCAGGGGCAACATTCCATTGGAGTTCTTCATACATTTTCACCTCCTCGTGTAACTCTTTGAAATTGCTATTCGGGGCATTGTGGAGGATCCATGAAGGTAAACCTCTATTCATAGAATAGGGATTTCTTTCATATGGGCAGACAACGCATGAAAGTGCTTAAAGTAGTCAACAAAGGATTCGTATTTTTCTCTTTTTCACATCTTCAAATATTCGAACTTTAGTGGCATCTCCATGGATTGGAAATGTGTTGTAAGCTGCTCAACCATTTGCTCCCAAGTTGAAATTGAGTTATGCGGCCGGTAATTGAACCACCGCATTGCATTCCCTGTGAGGGATGAAGGAAACTGCTGGAACTTTAGGTTGTCTGTCATTCGAGGCAATAGAGCCACACTCAGATCTCAATGAAACCGTTGTATCGCCCCAGGGGTTGCGGTTGATGTCGAACATTGTGAACGCATGCCTCTTTAATTTATTTGGCAATACTTCGTTATAGACTTCTCTAACAAGGGGGATGCTTCATGACATTTGAAGTCTCTGACGCTTTCTTCATTGCAAGGAAAACAAGGGCAACCTCTATCTTTGGGAATCGATCTTCAGAACTGAGTTGAGGCACTACGATGGATTGCAGAGTGCTGGCGAATGGACTAGCTGAAGGTGGTGGTGTAACATCCCACGCCGGGTTCATCTTTAAACCGAACCAAAATATTATATTATTTGATATTACAATATTTATAGATTACAGTAAATGAATAAAATATAACATGAATGAATGAAAAAAATAATGACAAAACAATAGCACTAGAGTTACCAAAATAGAAGATTTAACAAAACTTTAAGTGTACAACATTAAGGTTTCAGATTTAGTCAAAAGTTATAAATTTTTATTAAATGTCAAAAAAAGAAGAGCATTAAATAACGATATACTCAAAAGAATAATGACTCACGTTAGAATCGACGACGAAAATATATACTGCAAAGTATAGTTCACATACAGGTACCTCGATATGTAGCCAACTTGGATGGCAAATTTCGGTGAACTATTGTAAAACACTTAAGTCGAGTTATAGTTTTACATTAGTGAACCAATTGGTTCGACTCGAGTCAATTTCATGAATTGCATGCTAAGTCGAGGGCAGCCGTGAGTTACAAGTGATGAGGGTCAGGTATACCTGACTATATGATGATCATGTCAGAAATATGATGAGAAATGAGTTATCTAAGTATATGACAGTATGCAGTAATATTTTTTAGGTATTTGATCATAGAATTATTTTAGGTCGAATAATGCATTAGGACGCGTTATAGGTAGTTTGATTAAGTTGCTAGTTATAGAACATGCCATTGTGATATTATGGTGTATATTATAATTTATGGGATTTTGCCCTATTTTTTTGGATTCTTTAAGGATTTATTACAAGTTAGTTAATATTTTTGACTTGAGTTGGAGTCGAGTCAACTTTTGCTTACAATATTGCCACTAACCTGCTTTTCCCTCCCTACGCTTCTCTCCCCCAAACCCTCGATGCAGCCTTGGCACGATTCCACTGCCTCTGTGCCACCCCGAGCATCACTGGTCACCATGCCACCGTCTCCATTTCGACAATCTCGCCGTCCCTCCACCATCGCATGCTGCCACTGAGATAAGCCAAAAGCCACTGCTTGGGTGCCCCTAGCTAGGGTACCACTTCCCGACTCTAATCAGTGTTGGCGAGTCGTGGCCATTGCCATCCAATGGTCGCATCACCTCACCGACAATCCCACCACCTTCCTCGACCGGAGTGGAGCCCAATTTCCCCATCCCGGTCGGATCTCATCACCCCATCGATGACCACCTTTGTTTATCGATTTTTCGGCGATCCACTACCTCTGCCAACCTTGTCGATGTTGTAGATATGTCGGGCTCACTGAGCCGGTGCCAATGGTACCCCATCCCGTTGGTTAGCTGCCCCTGGCAACAGTTGCTGGAAAATAGCCTAAAAGTTGCTAAAAACCGCTAGAAAATTGGATTTGCTAAAATTCGTTGGATCTTTTGCTGAACTCATCCAGTCAAACCCGATCGAACTTTGGACATTTCCGGGTGATGAAGTCGAGTCTTGAGCCATGCGACAAAATCCTAGCTGTTGTCAACTACTGACGACGCAAGGTATAATTAACCCCGATATAATTATTTAAAATTGATGATTGTTAGCAGACATGTTAGGATTGATTATTTAACATGATAAATGCCTGGTGGTGGATGAAGTAATATTTGAATGATTTGAGTTGTGCTTAATGAATGGTAATGATATAATTAGGTAAATTTAAATCTAAGAATGCTGGTTGATTGCATTGTAACTTAAAAAACATAATAAAATTAGAATGAATATGATGAGCTAGAAATATTTTTACAGTGATGATTGTTTGACTGTTGATGGGTGGTGTATTGTGAGTATGATGTCTGTGATGAGTTCGATGCATCATTCAGTCAGTGGGCATTGGCTTCTAGATTTGATGTGTAGGTACGGAGTAGCAGCTGGCCGCCTATACGCATGGACACGAATAGAGCTTCTACCATGTTTGTTTAGGACTCGCGCTCAATTTACTGGCTCACTCTATCGTGTTTTGTTTTTAACAAGTAAGAGGATGTGTCGAGTGGTGGATTTATCGTATCCCACTCCATCAGATTAATAACCCTCGAGGATGAGATCCCACGAGTTTGTTTTTGAAACTTAGATCCAACTCACAATGCCTTTAGGCCTATTATATAGAATTCCCTACCAAGGAGTATGTGCATGTAGTTTTTCCATTTTCAGTGAGATGTGAGATGAGGGGAAACCGATGACCACATTTAGAGATAGGATGTGCACTCGTCAAAGCGGGCTTTGGAATTGGTGAGTGTTCATTCCTTTCCCGAGGGATCCTGTTTACTCCACCTTAGAGTTCCTCAAACCCAGACAAGTATGAAGGTTTACATGTACTGCTATGTAGCACATGTTTAGACTTGTGGTTCAAAGGGTATTGAAGGCGCATGCTTAAGAGTACTTTTCCTTAGTACTCAAGGCCAAGAATGACGCAAAGGTTGTAGAGGATGAGAGAACAAAGAATGATTTTCCTGCACAAGGGATAGTTTAAAGTGGCCAATGAATGAGAATTACATGGGAAGGGAACGCTGTCACGTGAGGTTGACGGCTCCGATTTATTGCCCTTATGAGAGTTCTATGAGGAAGAGTAACGCAATTTTTATTCAATAGGAGGGTCAGCTGTCCTATGTCAATTTGTTATTAGTTATTCCTGGATTGGAAATGCCTTTTACTGATACCTTTTTACTATATATGTAGCAATAATTACGAGGAATGTGAGCTGTCGAGATTTGGACACATGTTGTAAAACACAGGTCTAAAGTTTATATATATATATATATATATTTGTTAGAGATGAGAAGTTATGATGATAGTTAATTAAGATAATCATGCGTATATCTTAGATATGGATATGGATAGGGAGAGATCTTTTAGGGATCAGATTTTTTGTAGATTATGAGAGATTTTATTATTGCGATGGTTATCCGAGATCACCCTCAATTATTAAATAGAGAGGATCATGGGAAGAGGTTTGGACGCTCAGGTAGGCCATCATCGACGATCGTTCCTCTCCCCACCTGCTTCTTTTCCTCTTAATCGGTACTCTCTTTATTTTCTTCTTCTTCCTCCATATTTCTTTGTTTATGTTTGTTTCTTCATCATGTTGCATATCACCTTGTTGCGTTGTTTCTAGTCTTGTGCTTTTTGAATTTTAATTATTAGTTGAGATCGTTGTTTTTTTACAGTTTTAAGATTTCATGATTCATGTTGTATGTAAATTAATATTGGTATTATATTGAATATTGACTACGGTAATTCCATTTTCATTTATTACATTTATATTTGATAAATTGGTAATATCTAATTATAATGTAATTAATTATTGTTTTCCATCATTTTGGCTTGTTGACCTCTAGATATTCATGCATGATAAAAATTTAAAAATGAATCAACAAACTATTTTGTCTGTTTTGGTTTGTGTTTTTCTATGGGTCGGTAGGTTAATCTAACTACATAAGTTAGGTACATGCCCAATTAACTAAGTTGGTAATGATATTATAGTACTTGGTTAACTGATACAGGTTTGCTATTAATTAACCAGTTAATATTTCTCTTCTTGATTTTAGGCTATGTAGATCAGTATTAACGTTATAAATTGAGACAAGAGGTTTATTTGAGAATAATATAATAATTGATTAAATATAATGTCTCATAAAGTGTATAGTTTAAATTAAGTTTAAATTAATTGTTGTGATATTAATTGCTCCATTATATTATATATATAGTACAACCATTATATAGGTATCAAACTTTTAAAATGTTATTTAATAAATAAGGCATTAGTTTTGTATCGTGTTAATTTATCAACTTATAATTATTCTTTGCTATGAGAATGATAAATTAATTTTAGTAAATGTATAAATTATTATATTTATTTTTGGCCAAATTAATAAGTTATAAAGTGTCTTGCAATTCTAACTATTGTATATGGTTGATGAGGCATAAACTAGATTATGAATTCATGAGTTAGAATATATATAGCTTATATATTAGTATATTTTAATCATTTGAGGAATTATCATTGGTTTATCCATTTTAAATATTTTGTTCGCTATTATATATGATTAATTATTAATTTATGAGTTGACAAATATTGACATCCTTACGAGTCCGAGTAGTTGTTGGCATGGTTTGATTTTCCTGATAATGATTAATGATTCGGTGTGACCATATAAATTAGCTTGTGTCAATTAATTAAATATTAAATTATCATTGTTCACTGATAAATAAGTTAACCAAATGATTAACTAATTGTTGTGAGATATATTTTATTGTTATTTTTTTTATGTACATAGTTAAGTGCCGCATATCATATTATTTCATGCATTAGACTAAGGAATTATATGTGTTAATGTATAAACTATTTGACTTCGCAGATTAGGATTTCTCAGTTGCGATTATGGTACCTTCGTTTGAATTTCCAGGTCCGTATAACTACTTGAAATGTTGTATATTCTTTTTTAGTAATCTTGGTTGGTCTAAGTCTAGATTCGACCACTATGCATTGGGCGCAACTGAGGTTAAAGAATTGACTCAGTCCGACACAGGGCCGTACCTTTAAAATTACTTGAAAAATAAAATACCTGCCCCTATGCCGAAAGGGGTGACAGGGTGCAGTGGCGCAAGATAACTCATTATGCAATTGTGATACCGAGACGGTGAGTCAATGACAAATATTGGTAACTACAGTGTAACACCCCGGTTTCGGTTTACTTAAGAACCAAATTAGAAATGTTATGATCGAGTAATGTTTAAAGTTATCGGTCGGTATGACTCGATCGATGAAATAGATCGATCAACCTTCCTGGTGTCTTGAGAATGGAAGACATTGTTAAATATGCATTAAACACATCAAATATAAACAAAAATAATAAAGTAAATAACTGCATTGAGCTCAAGTGTGTGTAGGGTTTATTTGTCCTCCCAGCAAAGTCGACTCACGATTTGCAAAACCTAAATATATTATATGAAAAATGTTAGTAACGAATGTTACTGGTCAAAAAAATAACTAATACAATCTGGCAAATGGGTATTCCATTACCCAGAAATCTTATGAAACCTCAAAATTGCCTCACACTAGGCGGTAAGTAAACATACTTAAGCAATTGCCGGCTCGCATGCACGACTCATAATCATATTCATACATGCATACAATGCTTACGCGCTCACACCTTCCATATCACCCGCCATGGTACTGAGTGGCAAAAGAAATAGTTAAGTTAGTGCCACAAATATCGGAAATATGCTGCATTACCCAGTACCATCATACACCGCACTACCTCGTGGTTTGAAAGAGTATTAGTGCGGCCCATATATATCTCCGTACTACTCATTCTCTTATTCGTGAAATCCATAAAAAAACACGTACTTATATAATAGGCTTAGGGAAGAGGCTTCTATCATATATTTCTAGAGCTTCAGTTTGAAAACCAACAAAGGATCTCATCATTGTAGTTTTATTAAACATGCATAAAAAATAGAGCTAAATGGCCCAACATTGGAGGGATGCAATAAAATGCCACCGATGTTTTCCTACGAATAAAATACTATTACACTCGACACGCAAGGAGTCAAGCAGAGATGGACAGTCCTATGGACTTATAGTCCATGCTCCAAGCGTATGCACATCTACGGCGAGCTCGAAATTCGAACCCTAGATCAAAACCCATTACTAAGTAAAATACTAACATCCCTATCGATGCATGCTTATAGTATGTGCTCATATCATCAATACATCATAATAAAGAAAACAATGCTAACAAAGCTACAACTAAACACATGGCATGCAAATCGAGACATAATAATAAATAATAAATAAATAAACAAGGAATCCAATCATAGATATTTAGATAAATAGTAAATACATGAGCATAAATCATACTATAATAATAAAAGAAAAAATAATTATACTATATAAATACACGGTTAAACACGAGTAAATATCATATATACTCGTGTTAGTAAATATATATATATATATATATATACAATTTAGTAAACATAATAAGACTAATATCCATAAGTAAATATAATATTTATAACAACAAATAATCATGTAAACATTCATCGTATATGATAAACATATAAATAAAATATTTAAATAATAATGAATAAATATATATACATATAAAAATATAAATAAATAAAATAATAAATAAAGAAAAATAATCATAACATCCAATCATGCTAAATCATGTAAATATGCATTACAACTAACGTAGTGGTTATTGAATTACTGAAAACAATGTAAGAACGGACGAAAATGGTTTGAAAACGAGCTGAACCGGACCTAACAAAGCTGAACCAGACAAAACCAAATGGCTGAACCAACCCCATTTGGGTTAACTGGAAGACGGGTTGCGTTGGCTAGGCTAATGGACACGGACACGGACATGGGCTGGCAGACTCGGGCATGACTAGGCGGACGTGGCCACGGGCAGGTGGACACGATTAGGGACGGGCAGACGCAGACACGAGTGGGACATGGGTAAAGGGTCGGACCGGAGGCGGCAGTGCCTGTCGCCGGAATACAGGGAACGTGATGGCGGTGACGGTCAGAGGAATCCGGCTGCTGGTCGGCCGAAAAATGGTCGGGAAGCAACGGTATCGTCATCAGGAGTGGCGACGTCGCTGGCGGTGATCGTGGCCACGACATAGGTAAATATTGGTCTCAAAGGGAAGATATCAGCAAGGGAAACTGTATGGGTGGTCGGATTGGCCGAAGGTACCTTGCCATCGCCGGAAAAGGACTGAAATGGTGGCCACAACGATGATGAACAGTGATAAAAAACTCAATCGCCGACAGCGACTACGTTGGTGCTGATGGTTAAGGCAGGTACGGACCGATAGCCGGCCGCGAGGTGGTCACGGCCGTACCGATCCGGTGGCTGAACGAGGACCGGGGTCTAGCCGGTGGCAAGCCAAAGTGGTGGCGGTGGTAATGGTGTAAATACTTGAAAATCATGTAAAGTATCTGAAAGATAATTAGGTGGAAAATAGGGTTGAGTGGATGGCCTAGATCGTGCCACTTGGCACGATCGGGAACTTTGACAACTCGTTGCCTCGTGGGGCCCATCTATGGATATATGCAACATAGATATGGATGGAAAGCTCGTATTGAGACCGTCCATACTCAAAACTGACTTGAGTCCTAAAAGTGACTCTATAGGTGGGAATCGAGGCAAGAAGGTTAAATAGGCCTTGAAACTTGAACTAAATAAGGATGGGCTCGCAAGGGCACAATCTAGTGATTTGAAATTCCTATGCTACATGAAAATGAAATACTCAAAAAATCCCAAACGGATGGTAAATGCTGCAACGACCTAAATCTAGGCCTAAAATCCTTGCTAACTTATAAAAATTATATGTATACCATTGTGGATACACTAATAACTCATGTCCTACTGTATCATAACTTAAACTATCATATGCATGTTGGGCATACTCAACCTCCATAACATGCTCATATGACCATCTGGGCCTCATACTCATATTCTTAAAATTGTTCTAGATCGAGTTCGATTGAACTGACTCAAAAGTGCCCGAACTGGACAAAACTAAAATCGGGTAAAACCCAAAGCCGAAATTAGGGTTTTACAACCTCTACTTCTTATAACAATTCTATCCTATGAATCTCTTACATCAACTGCAATCAGAGGACTCAAATAAAGATGCCATCTTGCCGACAAACTGGTAGCTCTCCCTCGAAAGCTAGTTGCACATCGTCCAAACATACCAACATGAAGCTAGATCTCTGAACGCTGACGAAGCTCACTTGCTCATTACTAATCTGGCTGGACATACTACATGTACTCGAATCATCTGCAAAACATGCCATACATGCTAGAATCATCTGTCTGCACTGACCATACATGCTCTAATCGTCTCGTTGGACTGAACATGCATGCTCGAATCGTCTCACTGGACTGAACATGCATGCAAGAGTCATCCGTTGGACTAGCTCCTATGGTCAATGCAAACTATAGAGACTAAAAAGCATTGACCTCGGCGGGAAAAACCTAAGATCACCCCTAAGGGTCTACTGTGTAGTCGAGCAAGTACTCTAGAGTACGATAGGGCACTAGTCTGAACTACATCAGGAAAAATTATATCGGTGCGATGTATTTGGACTAACATCTACCCATATCTCCCTAATCCTTATCAATGTGATAGGTCAACTATGTGTACCCTCAGGGCACTCTAATATAGATCCTATGGCTATACTATGATGTCCTGTGAGTCCTGGTAGCATATACTAGACTTTAGTATTAAGTAAGGGTACATACTAATGGGTTGTATCATTCACTGTCTCCAATCTAGGCCAAACACTCAGGTGTCCCTATAAGAGGAACTAGACTGCTCACTAGGTCCTAGCTAACTTAGTCCTAAATCAATTATTTCAATCTGTTCCATAATAGAACAAGGACAGCTTCTGTGACTCTACTTTTTGCTATGACTCTCATAACTATCTACATAACTACTAACTACTGCTGATGGGAGCTCTCTGTGATGGAAGGAAGGCGAGAACACCTGTATATGTACAATGTGTCTCAAGAAGTATGATAGCATACTTTGCATGGAACTGTGAAATCTGCATCTGGTCAATCTCATGAGTACAGGTCAATGTCTGGTCATCTGAACCATCTAGAAAACATATAGTAGGACCAATATATCTAGAAGGGTAAGTGTAAAATACTAGTGTGAAGGCTCAGTATTGTTGACACCTCTAGTCACATGGAAAGAGATTGGATCTCTCGCAAAAAATTGGTCACCCTGTTCTAGGACTCTAACTAGTATGTGTCACATCCTCAAGTTGTCTAATATCAAGTCTGCTAGAAGAGTACACTAATATGAGAAAATCTTACTAGGTATGTATATCACTTTATCTGTAGTTGTGCGAGTATCTCTATATGAGTCATAAGGGTAATGGAAAAACTCTCTATAGGAAATTGGGTGACTCAAAAAAATATGGGTAGGTCCATGGACATGTCTCTAATATTATCATGATTAGACTCCTCCATAGGTGGCCAGCCTATGGAACAGCCAATCAACGACAAGTCTAAGAGATAGCTTCTAAGTGTCTCAAGGTAAGGACCTAATTGTGTTGGTGAAGCACAAGTAAAATACCATCTCCCTAATGTACGCTCCCTCACTAAACTCATCATCTATGCTAAAATTCTAATACATGTCAAATATCTCCCTCTAGCTAAGCCAAACTATAAATGAGTTAAAGTGCATATCTTATCATTTGCTAACAATATGACATGTGTAACCTTAGCTGTGGGCCAAATGTAAGCTGTTATGCTTACTGAATAATCTGACCACTATGGTCATCCTATTTGGATATCATATTGTCTTGTTCTCGTACTTTGTCTATATACATCCCTAGAAGACTCACTAATATTGTCTGATGATCCCCATATGACTATCACTAACACTATCTTGTAATACCCATCCCAAGGATGTTAGGTCAAGGTAATTGTATGCAAGATGGCTGGTAAAGTCAATCATGTGTCATCACATCCAAATAATTCTACTGCACCTAACTTTTCTCTACCTGGATGATGTTACCATAGCTATATCTTGTCCTCAATATCTGACCCAATTCTCCTCTCAATGCTGTGAGATGCGGTTTCTGTGCAAAGCTAAGAACATCCTCAAGTAGTTGTCCTCCTGTTGGGTGAGGTAACTACCTGGCCTTTCTACAAAAATTGCTCCACTTGGTCGATGGTAGTGCAATATAAGGATGGTGGTTATGCATCATGGACGGCAGCAATGCGCATTCAGTTGGTGGTAGTACGTCACAGTCGGTGGTTGGGCAACGCAGATGGCGATAGTTTTATTTGGTAGGTGGTAGTGCATCATAGTCCGTGATTGGGCAACTCAAACAGTGGTTGTGCATTACAGACAATGGTTATTCTACTCGGATGGCGGTTGTGCTACTTGGATGGTGGTTGTGCTACTCGAGCGGTTGTTGTGTGCTCTCTAGGTGCTGAAGCCTAATCCTAATCATGTATATCATGAGGCCATTACTATCTCCGGTATGTTCATCTCTATGTGTTTGTCTTCCTAGGGGTAGCTACGATTATCTCGGCTCAGGTTATCCAACTATGAGTGTCTGGTTTAGAGGGGTCTGGATCATATGGGTGGCACGTATGATGGAATGATAATGTTGAGAACACACTGGTCTCCTAGAATCTGGAGTAACCATTCCCATAAGCACTGATTGGTGCTCAATAGCAATCACTAATCTGGCCTTGGCAGATCGAGTGAAATACGGTCAACCGTCTAAATCCGTGATCAAAGGTAATCTCGCTTATCCTCATTGTGTTCATTCCTTTGTCTAGAGAAGAGTAACCACCAATATTATTGGGACACACATACCCTAGTGGAAGAAGGGGAGATGGTGAAATGTCCATGGGACTGTAGATCCACCTCACTACTCGTCCTCATCCACTGCTATCTCCTCGAAGTGGTCCATCTCAAGTCATCTGTCCAAACACTCATCGTGCTCTAGTACCTCAGTGGCTCCACTGTCATAACCACATCCTTCATTCACAAGGATTTCTCTGAAGGTCGAAGTTCTCCAAAATAGTCCTCAGACTATGCCTAATGGATTTGTATAAGCCACTCAAACATCTCTGCTCATGTGTCACGTAATTACATGAGTATCTCCATACTCCAAGCTCCCTACTTGTGTTAGCTCTTATAACTTTGTCTCACAATCTACACCATGTCCTAAGGAAGGACTAATGTGCTGACATGCGAAAGACGAGTAAATGCTCAAATATGGTCACCAAAATTCTAGGTACTCCCGGTCACCATCCAACTCAACCTCCGGTAACTTAACATCTAAACACTTTCACTCATCCAAGTTTATCATAACATGCTTGTGAGATCCATGTTGGCATCTACTGAAATCATGATCTAATATCCATTCATAATTTCAATTAACACTGAAACATACATTGCTTAGGTCTGACTGAGCAAAAATCAGAAAAACAGAGAAAACAACAAAGAAAATACCTGTTAGCTTGGCTAAGGACAACACCACACACTTGGCTCAAAACAAAAGTCTTTCATCTCAATCAACCAAGACATGGCTCTGATACCAATTTGTAACACCCCAATTTTGGTTCACTTAAGAACCAAATTAGAAATGTCACGATCGAGTCGAGTCATGTTTAAAGTTATCAGTTGGTATGACTCGATTGATGAAATAGATCGAACAACCTTTTTGGTGTCATGAGAATGGAAGACATTGTTAAATATGCATCAAACACATCAAATATAAACAAAAACAATAAAGTAATTAACTACATTGAGCTCAAGTGTGTATAGGGTTTATTTGTCCTCCCAGCAAAGTCGACTCAGGATTTGTAAAACCTAAATATATTATATGAAAAATGTCAGTAACGAATGTTATTGATTCAAAAAATAACTAATACAATCTGACAAATGGGTATTCCATTACCCACGCAATCTTATGAAACTTCAAGATTGCCTCACACTGGGCGGTAAGTAAACATACTTAAGCAATTGCCGGCTCGCATGCATGGCTCATAATCATATTCATACATGCATACAACAATTACGCCCCTTCCAAATCACCTGCCACGGTACTCGAGTGGCAAAAGGAACAGTTAAGTTAGCGCCATAAATTTTGAAAATGTGCTGCCTTACGCAGTACCATCATACACCGCACTACCTCATGGTTTGAAGGAGTAATAGTGTGGCCCATACATATCTTTGTACCACTCATTCTTTTATTCATGAAATCTATAAAAATATGCATACTTATATAATAGGCTTAAGGAAGAGGTTTATATTATACATTTTTGGAGCTTCAGTTAGAAAACCAATAAGGGATCTAAACCAACCTGGTCTGGGTTAATTGGAAAATGGGCTGGGTTAGCTAGGTTGATGGACACAGACATGGACATGGGCTGGTGGGCCCGGGCATGACCAGGCGGATGTGGCCGCGGATAGGTGGACATGGTCAAGGGCGGGCAGATGTAGACACGAGAGGGACGTGGGTAAGTTGGCCTAAGCGGGGGCGGCGGTGCCCGTTGCTGGAATACGGCCACGGCGGCACGACGGAGGTTGCTGTCGGATGGGATCGAAAAAGGGGAGGATAGGGAATGTGATGGCGGTGTTGGTCAGAGGAGTCCGGCTACTGGTCGGCCGGAAAATGACCAGGAAGCAACGGTATTGCCGTGAGGAGGGGCGCCGTCGCTGGCGGTGATCGTGGCCACAACGGAGGTCGATGTCCATCTCAAAGGGAAGATCTTGGCAAGGGGAAACTGTATGGGTGGTCGGATCGGCCGAAGGTGCCTCGCCGTTGCCAGGAAAAGACCCAAATGGCGGTAGCGGCAATGGTGAACAGTGATCAAAAACTCGTTTACCGATGGTGACTTTGGCTGCGCCGATGGTGACGATGGGTAAGGATAGATAGCCGGCCGCGAGATAGTCACGGCTATACTGATCCGGTGGCTGAAGGAGGATCGGGGTCTAGCCAGCAGTGAGCTGAAGTGGTGGTGGGGGTGATAGTGTAAAAGTTTGAAAATCATGTACAATATCTGAAAAATAATTCGTTGGAAGATAGGGTTGAGTGGATGGCCCAGATCTTGCCACATGGCAAGATTTGGAACTTTGACAACTCGTTGCCTAGTGGGGCCCACCTATGGATATGTTCAACATATATATGGATGGAAAGCTTGGATCGAGACCATCCATAGTTGAAACTGACTCAAGTCCTAAAAGTGGCTCTATAGGTGGGAATCAAGGCAAGAATGTTAAATAGGCCTTGAAACCTGAAGTAAATCAAATTGGGCCCACAAGGGCACAATCTAGTGAATTGAAATTTCTAGGCTCCATGCAAATGAAATACCCAGAAAATCCCAAACAGATGGTAAATGCTTCAACTGTGTAGATCTAGGCCTAAAATCCTGGCTAGCTTATAAAAATCAGGTGTATACCTCATGGAGACACTGATAACTCATGTCCTACTGTATCATAACTTAAACTATCATATGCATGTTAATCATACTCAACCTTCATAACATGTTTATTTAGCCATTTGGGCCTCATACTCATATTCTTAAAATTGTTCTAGATCGAGTTTGCTCGAACCGACTCGAGACTACCCAAATTGGACAAAACTAAAATCGGGTAAAACCCTAAGCCGAAATTGGGGTTTTACATGCGGGCCGTGGGCCACGTAATATGTGTATGCATACATGGGATTGTAGCTGAATGGGGTGGCCACCCCTCTCAACATAATAAGAGCTCGACATAGGCTCATAATTACTAAAAGACTTAAGTAATGATGTTGTGGAATATATTAACTTGTTTCTTCTAATTATATAACTTAGTATTTTTATCATTAACCCGGAATTGCCCCCACAGGTGTGTGCATGGAAGTATGGGTAGAGTCGGAATAGCAGGACTCTTTTATTAGACTATAATTTTTTCTTATATATTGTTGTATTTCTGGGTTGTTTGCATGGAAGTGGGATTTCGGTTCCTTTAATGGGTCTTAGATTATTCCGAGCATTAGTTATATGATATTTTATTTCATGGCATGACTTAGAATTCTAGCTTTAACTAATTCTTTAAGTATGAATTTAATTTGTATGTTTTAAAAGAATTTATGTCATGGATTTATTCATGATGTTGATAAATTAATAGAAAATTAATTTATGAGATATTTAGTATTAAATTGTAACACTTAACCTGTGGCTCGGAATGGGTAGGTCATTATAAGTGGTATCCGAGCTGTGTTTCCCATTGAATCGTGCAAATCAATCCATACCTTAGTGAAAGTCTAAGAGTCCACTATCTGAAGGGTAAATTTTTTGATCGTTCTTTTGTTGCATTAATTTTTATTATTTTAGATGGTAAGTATTTATGGGTGTGTACAAAATGGGTTGCGGGTGAAGCTCAACAATGCAAGTTAATGTTAAAAGACTACTTTTGACAACTTCCTAAGCATGTAGGGACTAGAGGAGTGTCTGATTAAGTTGTTGTGGATACAATGGTGTCTAATCTTAGAGATTGCTCAAGGTTTGAAAGATATGAATCATAAGGACAAGATAGGACTGCCCAAGAGGCGAAGTCTGGGTTGGGAGGTTGGTGTAACAACGATACTAGGTAGTTCAAGATATTTCTTGCTAGAGAAAATTCTATGGGTACTGTGTATAAATAAATTGTAAGACACTAAAGAAGAATAACCACTAAATGATACTAAAATTTGGATAGTTATCAAATAATTAGAAAATAAATGTGGAAGAAGTTGATAAGACGTTCTGTATCATACATTATGCATAACTATGTACCTTTTTATTTCAAATAAAAAAAAGGTAATACAAGGAAGAAGAAAGTGATGAAGTAATACAAATAGTGTTATTAACGGTGAGATATTTTGAAGAATTGACTATCACAAATTTCCCTAGTGGGGATTGAGGTGGCGACTTCTAGATCAAGAATAAGTTATAAGTCAAAGGATAAATTAATTAAAAAGGGAACCTTTGGAAGGATATAAGACGCCGAAGTAAAATGTAGCTAATTGATTTATAGATGCATACCTCTAGCATGTTCAAAACTTTTATTTAGTTAGCTGACATTGTAGAAGTGTGTTGTTTTTAGATTATGGAATAAGTACCGCTATGGGACGGTGTGTCACTTATGTGTCATGGTAGGTGCTTGTGACACTTAACCAATGAGCGTATATGGGCCGCTTTTACAATTAAAGGTGTTATTTAGGTAGTATGGGTGGTTGAGACGCTTGTACAATCTAGATGATAACGTCATGGGATAGTGTGCCCCATTTTAGCTATGCATATAAGTGGCCATTATTAAATTGAGAAAAAAATGCACTGATGAATTGTACTCTGCTATGTAGGAAGATGTGGGTTTGTATGAAGTATGAGGACCAATAAAGTATAGAGACGTGTAAAGCCATTTCAAATGACTACTCAAAAGCAATAGAGGATCAACTTTTGAAGTGTCCTTGAAAAATTTAACTTAAGAATGTGGAAGTTATGAAGGATTTGAACTCTTCAGTGATGAGTCTCTGGTAGAATTAAGATGTGTCCTTATGCAAGGAGGCAAAGTGGTAGCCTATACCTCTCGTCAATTGAAGAATCGTGAACAAAATTATGTAACTCATGACTTGGAATTTGCAGTCTTGGCTTTTTCCCTAAAGATTTGGAGACACTACTTGTATGGAGCCCAGTTTGAAGTTTTCACTGACCACAAGAGTTTGAACTATATTTCACCTAGAATGACCTTAACCTTTGATAGAGGAAGTGGACTACGACTTCCAAATATTATACCACCTGGGAAGGTGATCGTTGTAGCAAATGCGTTGAGTTTGAAGGACAAGGTGGACAAGGGTCAGTACCTAGCTAGACTTTGGGCTATGTCGGCAGATGTGGTGGCTATCAACCCTGTGGAGCAACTAACAGAGTTACTGGAAAAATCTTGTCATTTCAAATGGCTTCGTTGATCATGTTAAGCTAGCATAAATGGATGACAAGGAGCTGAATAAAATGATGGAAAGAACTTTTGATATCATAGCTGATTCTAATAGTGTGATCAAATTTAGAGGTAGGTTGTGTGTACCCAAGGATGATGCACTAAGGGAGAATATCCTAGAGGAAGCTCATCGCTCAAGGTTCTCAATACACCCTAGAGTTACTAAAATGTATCAAGATTTAAAGAGAACCTACTGGTGGATTGGAATGAAAAAGGATGTTGTAAATTTTGTCTATAAGTGCTAGACTTGCCAACTGATCAAAGCCCAACATCAACTACCTGGTGGACTGCTGTAGCCTTTAGAAATACCTACTTGGAAATGAGAGTGTGTCACTTGCAATTTTATCGCAAAACTCCCAAGAACTCAGACGAAGTATGACTCCTTATGGGTGGTTGAGGACCGACTAACTAAGGCAATTCACTTCATCCCCATAAAATCAATGAGGACGACAGAATACCTAGCAGGATTGTATGCCAATAACATTGTGAAGTTGCATGGGATTCCCAAGGAAATAATCTCTGATCGAGATCCCCTATTCACCTCACATTTCTAGGAAGCTTTCCAAAAAGCCATGGGGACCCAAATCAAGTTGATTACAACATATCATCCCCAAACTGATGGTCAGAGTGAGAGGACCATTCAAACTTTGGAAGATTTGTTGAGAGCTTACACCCTTCACTGGGGTGGAGACTGGGAGCAACACTTAGCCTCTGGAGAATTCACCTACAATAACTCTTACCAAGCTAGTAAAAGGATGGTACCAGTTGAAGCCTTATATGGTGGGCCTTCTAGGTCTCCATCGTGCTAGTTGGAATCTACTAAAGCAATTATAGTTAGGGCTGAGATGGTGAGGGAAGCAACTGAAAAGGTCAAACTCATTCAACAAAGGCTTAAGTAGCTCAGGATCGACAGAAGAGTTATGCTCATACTCGAAGGAGGGACCTAGAGTTCCAAGTTGGGGAGCTCATATACCTAAAGACATCTCCTATGAAGGGGGTGATCAAATTTAGAACATCGGGGAATTTGAAGCCAAGATTCATAGGACTATTCCCAATCCTGCCCGACACGGGGCCACACCCTTAAAATTTTTTGAAAAATGAAGTACCTTCCCCACTTCTAAAAGGGGTGATAGGGCACAATGGCACAAGATGACTCATTTTGCACTTGTAAAACTGAGAAGGTGAGTCAATGGCAAATATCGATAACTACAGGCTGTGGGTCACGTAGCATGTGTGCGCGCATACATGGGATTATAGTTGGATGGGGCGGCCACCCCTCCCAGCATAGCAAGAGCTCGTCATAGGCTTATAATCAGTAAAGGACTTAAGTAATGATATTGTGGAATATATTAAGTTGTTTCTTCTAATTATATGATTGTCTTTTTATCACTAACGCGGAAATGCCCTGGCAGGTGTGAGCATGAAAGCATGGGTAGAGGCAGGATAGCTGGAAGTCTCTCTTATTAGACTATAAATTTTTTTCTTATATGTTGTTGTACTTCTATGTTGTTTGCATGCTAGTGGGATTTTGGTTCCTTTCATGGGTTTTAGATTATTCCTAGCATTGTTTATGTTATATTTTATTTCATGGCATGACTTAGAATTTGAAATTTAACTAATTCTTTGAGTAAGAATTTAATTTGTATAGTTTAAACGAATTTATGTTATGGATTTATTCATGATCTTGATAAATTAATATAAAATTAACTTATGAGATATTTAGTATTATTTTGTAACATTTAGCTTGTGGTTCGGAATGGGCAAGTCGTTAAACATGTACTTGCCGACTATAATTGGTGATGTGTTGAACTGTGTGGATAATAAAATTTGAATGCTATTCTATATACTGGTATAGATATTCTGTATTTAATTGAAAATTGAAAATGCAAACGAACAGGTCACTAATAGAGTTTAGACTCAGCTCACATGATGAGGAAAGTAAGAGTAGCAGGAAGTGTGATAAAAATAATGTGTTTGGATTGTGTTTGTAGATTTTATTTTTATAAATATATACTGCTTGGCGTTGACAAGGTGGTTTCTATTGTACTTTTAGGAGAGACTCTGTCCGTTTTGTTTTACAAAGTAACTATTTTCTTTTAACTTTTCATTTGTTTGGTTTGTTTTATACTTGTTATCATATCATAGCATGCATGCAGTACAATATTAGAACCCAAACATCCCATCCATACTTTAGATGTTGCATCCCCATCTTGGAATGCTGAGGGTAGATCCAGGTCCGCCTATCTGAATCAAGTAGATTACCAACGGTTTGGTCGCCGGTATTATTTCCGGGTTGGTTCATGGGTGAACCAAAATGGGGTGCTACAGTCGTGGTATCAGTGCTAACTCTTGGTTCATTAAGATAGTATATGCATTATAGTTAACATGTGTGCAAAAGTTACCCTGAGCTCTAGCGACGGGTATTTTTCTGTCTAGATATTTTTCGTTTATAGATTTTCTTACCAAATAGTGGTGTGAAAGGGTGAATAGATTAGAGTAGGGAGTACCAGCTAGATGGTGAACCATACTTATAGTATGCAGATTAGGGCTCCATCACCTCCATTGACGAGACAGAAGAGTCCGAACCATGGTCATAGTGACACAGCCTCAAGTTGACCGAGGGCCACCGTGCCACCAGAAGAGGCCAGTGTACCAGTTTCAATTAACTGACGTAGTGAGGGTTGTCACCAAGACAGTCTTCGTGACAGTCACCATAGTAGAAGCAATCAACAAGAGAGGGATGCAGCAATTGCCAGGTTAGCTCAAGTTTAGATATAGATGGAGCAAAATGAAGAGGAATTCAGGAGAGAGCTCGAGCAGATAGATTTTGGTGGCTAGAGTTGTGACCAGTAGTGGATGAAGAGGTACAAGGAGATCTAGCAGTTCCCATGGGCCTTTCTCCTCTAGCGCTGCAACAGAGGACTACTACAATAACGACTCCTCTATTTGCCCCATTTCAGACGAGAATGGGATCAGATGTTAGTGGACCCGCCGTAGTAGGTTGCGAGCAGACTACAGGAGGAAGTAGAGCTGTAAGAGTTGACCATGTACTAGCAGGTACAGGACCACAGTTTCTATAGTACAAGCACAAAGAAGGATCAAACAAATCAGTGGATGCAAGGAATCTAGAGCTGTGGCAATATGAAAGGTTCGTCAGGAATCGTGGATGACCTTTCTTTGGGAAGTTGGATGTGGAAGAGGCATTCCTGTGGATATCATTGGCTATAGGAGTGTTTGGTAGTATGGGATGCTCGATGGAGTGCAGAGTACGCATCATTACAGGGCATTCCAAGATGAAGCAAGAGTATGAGGGATTCATTGCAGAATTCCACATTTGCCCACCATCAACCTCAAGACATTACTTGGGAGGAATTCAGAGCAAAATTTGATGGAAAGTACTTTCTGCCAGATGTTAGGAAGAGAAAGGATCGGGAATTCTAGACGTTGAGGCAAGGACCCATGACGGTGGTGCAATACAAAACTAGGTTTAGAGCACTGGAGAGATTCAAACTAGATTTAGTTCTCACCGAAGGAAGAAGGATAGAGAGTTTCTATGAAGGCCTTCATCATGAGATCAGGATGGCCTATTTGGATAGGAATTTTGCTACGTTCAGTGATGATGTGAGAGTTGCAGGCAAGGATGAGTGAGTGATAGTTGCTAGACCTCATCAGGATTTTGACTATAGGTAGCAACATCCAAGGCCGTATCTGCCTGAGCAGGAAGCACAACAAAGACGTTGAACAGACACAACAGTTGACATGAGGGCTATGGATGGCCAAGTTTAGGGCTACATAGCACCCTTCTATCAGAATTGCCAACATCATCATGGAGGTGAATGCATAGTAGGCATGAATGTTTGTTATAGTTGCAGTCATCCTGGACATCCAGCCATAGATTACAGAGTAAGCACTAGGGTATGTTATAGTTGCAGTCAACCAGGGCATAAAGCAGCAACTTGTCCAACTGGCCAGACCCAGAGGCAGGGGGCCAACAAAACCAAGGTCAAGGCCAAAGAGGTAAAAACCAACAACTGCCGAGACAATAGTAGAGGGGACAGAACCAGAGAGGGTGTATGCAGCCACTGTGGCAGAGCCACTAGAGGATACGACAGTCGTGACAGGTACGCTTTTAGTAGGCTTTGTACCTGCACGAGTCTTATTTGATTATGGTTGCATGCACTCATTTATTTTGTACACGCACACAAGTAGAATGGAATGTAAGGTAGAAGAGTTAGGACATTCACTATTAGTGTGAACTCCCACCTATAGTGTGATAGCTACATGCAAGTGTGTGTGTGTGTAATGTCCCTATTGAGATTCAACAGTGACAACTTGTTGCTGATTTAATATTGTTCAAGAATTTGATGTGATATTTGTAATGAACTAGATGTCCAAGCAAGGAGCCATGATAGATAGCCGAAGAAAGATGGGGACTTTCCGCCACAAAAGATGACACTTTCTCTTCCAAGGTCAAGGCAAAGATAGAGAACAAGGATGGATATCCTATCAGAATGTAGTGATATAGCTAGACAGAGGAAGTGAGTTGACAATGGTAGCATTAGTTTTGATTGAATAGAGTGGTTCAGGGGACAAGCCGAGCATTGAGGAGATTCGAGTGGTCAGAGAATTCACTGATGTATTCCCAAAGGAGAACATATCAGATAGGGATCCTAGGTTCACATCTTGATTTTGGAAAGCTTTTCAGGCAACTATAGGCACTGTATTGAGATTCAGCACAACCTTTCACCCTCACATAGATGGTTAGACTGAGAGAACCATAGAGATCCTAGAAGATTTGCTCTGAGTATGCATTTTGGATTTCAGAGGAAGTTGGGAAGAGCACCTACCTCTAGTGGAGTTCTCCTATAACAACAACTAACAGGCCACAATAGGAATGACACCAATTGAGGTACTATTTAGTAGACCATGTTGATCCCCAGTGTGTTGGGTATAGGGTAGCGAGCCAGTAGTAGTTGGGCCAGAGATGATCCATCAAACCCAGGAAGTGGTAATGTAGATCAGGAAGAGAATGAGGTCAGTTCAGGATAGACAGAAAAGTTACGCTGATCAGTGCAGACGTGAGGTTCATTTCATATTAGGAGATCATGCTCTCTTGAAGGTCTCTCCGACTATGGGGAACACGAGATTTGGGATGTGACAGAAACTCACTCCACGATATAATGGACCATTTGATGTGATCGAGCCCATAGGACCAAATGTCTATAGTCTAGCATTGCCGTCCAACCAATCAGCAGTGCACAATGTCTTCCATGTGTTAATGCTAAAGAAATATCATCCAGACAACTCTCATGTTGTCAGCTTCAAAGATATAGAGTTGCAACCATACCTATTCAAATTGTGGATCGCAGAGTGAAGATTCTCCAAAGAAAAGAAGTTCCCTAGTACCAGTGCAACGAAGTCGAAGAAGAGTTAAAGAATCTACATGGGAATGTGAGGATGAGATGAACAAGTAATACCTACTGATATTCCAACAACGAGCTTCACAACCATGTACCTTACTAGAGATTACATTTTTCAGATTAGGGATGAGTTTGAAACTTCCTTGGTTAAAATTTTGAGGACGGAATTTTTTAAAGATGGTTGTAAAACCAATGACTAGAGTCAGAGTTTTATATTAGCGAACTAGTCGGTTCAGTCGATTCAGTTTCATGAACTGCATGCTAAGTCGAGGTCAGCCATGAGTTATGAGTGATGGGGGTCAAGTGTACCTAACTGTATGATAATAACATTGGAAAGATGATGAGAAATGAGTTATTAGAGTATATGATAGTATGGAGTAATTTTTTTTATGTATTTAATCGTAGAATTATTTTTAAGCCGAATAACACATTATGACCTAGTATAGGATAATTTGAGTGGGCTATTAGTTATAGAACATGTCATTGTGATGTTATAGTGTATATTATATTTTATGGGATTTCCCTCTATTTTTCTAGATTTTTTTAGGATATATTAAGAGTTAGTTATTATTCTTTACTCGAGTCGGAGTAGAGCAAACTTTATTTATGATATTGCCACCGACTTGCTTTTCCCTCCTGATGCTTCTCTCCAACCCAAACCCTCAACGCCGCCCCAACATGATTCTACTACCGTCGTGCCGCCCAGAGCACCATCGGCCGCACCTATGCCGTCATCTTTGTTCCGACGATCTCACTATCCCCCGCCACTACTTGTTGCTGTCGAGATAGGCCAAAGGCTGCTGCTTGCGTTACCTCATCAACATCACCCATCCCAGCTAGATCTCTTCACCCCATCACCAATTGCCTTTGTTTTGCCATTTTTTGGCTAGCCGCTACCTCCGCCGACCTCATCAACATCATAGACATGTCGGCAATAGTTGGAAGAAAACAGCCGAAAAGTCGCCAGAAAATCCTGAGAAAAACGGATAGCTGAAATTCGTCAGATCTTCCAGCAAACTCATCCAGTCAAACCCGATTGAACTATGAATGCCGCCGGCTGATAAATTTGAGTCTCAAGCCGCGCGACGAAACCCTAGCCGTGATGAATACTAGTGGGAGTGATTGTTAGCATGACATGTTAGAATTGATTGTTTGATGTGATGAATACTTGATAGTGGATGAAGTGATATTTGAATGATTTGAGTTGTGCTTAATGAATACTAATGATATAATTAGGTAAATTTAAATCTGAGCATGCTAATTGATTACAATGTAACTTAGAAATAAAATTGGTATGAATAGGATGAGCTAGAAATATTTTTACACTGATGATTATTTAACTATTGATGGGTGGTTTATTGTGAGTATGATGTATGTGATGAGTTCGATGCATCATTTAGTTAGCATGCATTACCTTATAGATTTGATGTGTAAATATGAAGTAGGAGCTCACCGCTTAGGTGTGTGAATAGGATCGGAGCTTCTACCAGGTTCGTTTAGGACTCGCTCTCTATTTATTGTCCCATTCTATCGTGTTTTATTTTTAACAAGAGGATGTGTTGAGTGGTAGATTTATCGTATCCCACTCCATACGGGCTAGTTAGCCGATTGTATTTCCTGATTAATAACCCTCGATGATGAGATCCCTCGAGTTTGTTTTCGAAACTTAGATCCAACTCACAATGACTTCAAGCCTATTATACTAAATTCCCTACCTAGGCCTATGAACATGTAAGTTTTCTCAATTTCAGTGAGATGTGAGATGAGGGAAAATTGATGATAATGTCTTGAGATAGGGCTTGGCTTGCTTTCGTCAAAGCGGGCTCTGGAATTGGTGAGTGTCTGTTCTATTCCTGAGGGATCTTGATAACTCTACCTTAGAGTTCCTCAAACCCAGAGATGTGTGGAGGCTTACGAGTACTGCTATGCAGCATTTGTTTAGACTTGTGGTTTCAAAAGGTAGTGAAGGCGCATGCCTGAGAGTACTAGGCCTCAATACTCAAGGGCATAAGTGATACAGAAGATGTAGAGGGCTAAGAGGTAAAAGAATGATTTCCTGCACAAGGGATAGTTAAAAATGGCTAATGAATGAGAATGAGATGGAAAGGGGATGCTGTCGTGCAAGGTCGACAGCTCCTAGTTATTGCCCTTATGAGAGTTCTATGAGGAAGAGTAATGAAGTTTTAATTCAACTGGAGCGTCAGTTTACTTGTGTCAGTTTATTATTAGTTTATTCACTAACACCTTTTTACTATATATGTAGTGAGAACTATGAGGAATGAGAGCTGTTAGGATTGCGGAGGAGTATCACTAAGATTGCGCACACATGTACCTACCGATTGTAATTGGTGATGTGTTGAACTATGTGGATAATGAAATTTGAATGCTATTCTGTAAACTACTATATATATTTTGTATGTGAATGAAAATGGAAAATGTAAATGAACAGGTGAGCAATAGAGTCTAGACTCTGCTCATATGATGAGGAAATTAAGGCTAACTGGAAGTGTTATAAAAATATTGTGTTTGGACTGTGTTGATAGATTTTATTTTTATAAATATATTTTTCTTCTCATTGACAGGGTGGCCTCTATTGCACTTTTAGGGGAGACTCTATCCATTTTGTTTTACAAATTAACAACCCAAGCATCCCATCCATACTTTAGATATTGCATTACCATCTTGAGACGCCAAGGGTAGATCCAGGTCGGTCTAACCAAATCAAGTAGAATAGCAGACAGTTAAGTCGCCGGTAACATTTCCAGGTCAATTCACGGGTGCTATAATGACAATGTTGGGAAAACTCGATAAAAGGTGGAAGGATGATTTGGAATTTTGGGTAGAAAGATGTGTTTATAAAAACAAAGTTTGTCATAGAAAAATGAAAAGACAATAAATTTTGGTATAGAAAATTAAAAGTTACATGAATACACGTATAATTTATAGATACGACCAACTATGTGGTATGGTCTATTAATGTGAAATGATTCATGACATCATTATAACTCTAATTAAATTGTACTTATATAAATTTTTTGATTTTCATAATGGTACAATACTAAAGAAATTTTAAATGAGTATGAAATCAAACGTATGTAAAGTCAAAGACTATCAAGAAGTTGTGTGACAACAAGCCAAAGGTTATATGAACTTAGGTATTTGATAATATCTTAACACTAAATGCATGACTAAAACACCCCTCGAAAATGACCCCTCTAATGTGTAAACGACCCTATTAACTACTTTTAAAACACAACACATGCCAAACAAAACCACACTAATAACACCTACATGAGCCAAAGCCTTCCAACAAAGGCACTAGTAACACCAACTCTCCCTAGAACAAGGAGCCAAAAGACAAGCCAAACCAAATCAAACTAAAAGGCAAATTGAATTAAACCAAAGGCCAAATCAAAATGAAAAGCATACAAAATTCTAAGCCAAAGGGCACAGATTTTACAAACTCACATCTTTAAACCAAAAATAGTGGCAAAAATCAGAATCAGATGTTGAATCTGATTAGAAGGGAGTCATTGAATAGGACCAATTCATCAAAAATTGGACAAGAATCAGTTTAGTTAAATTGGTCAAAATTGGTAGGGTTATTAATTATAGAATATGTTATTTTAATCTTAAGTGTGTATTATATTTCATAATATTTATTTTTCATATTTTATGGATTTTTTTAATTATTTAGAGTTAGTTATTATTTTTTACTCGAGTTAAAGTCGAGTCAAGTTTTAATTATAAAAATGCCACTGTCCCTCTTGTGCTTCTCTTCCTCCAAATGATGCCGCCTCCTTCTCCGTCGCCCCCACCCCCGGCCGGTGGCCCCGCCCCAACCCCCGGCCATCCCTCTCACGCCCTTTCCCACCCATCCCCTACAACCCCACCCCCCACCGTCGGTGTCCAGACTCCCCACCACCAGCCCCACTCCCCCACACATCCCGCCCCCTACTGACCCCGCTAGCCCCACTCCCCGCACTGCCACCCCCGCCAGTTCCCTACACACCCCGCCCCCACCGTTGCCACCCAAACCTGTCGCCGCCCATCCCCGCTTGTAAAACCCAAAAAAAACAATTAAGTTATTTTTAGGGTTTTGTAAATCTTAGAACAAACCATAAATAATATTTAATTAAATTAATTCTTTACAATCAATATCATAAATTATCAATTGTAACCTTTAGAGTACGGGTACAATAGTTTTAAATAAGTTTTATTTGATAAATTTTTGGGATTTGAACCCACTCGCATTAATGCAATATTCAAATTTTTTACTTTTTGTTATCACACAAATTGATATAATTATGAGTGATTACGTTCTTATTT
Source organism: Piper betle (assembly GCA_033002965.1). Taxonomy (NCBI): domain Eukaryota; kingdom Viridiplantae; phylum Streptophyta; class Magnoliopsida; order Piperales; family Piperaceae; genus Piper; species Piper betle. The sequence goes on along the minus strand of JAURVB010006416.1, from coordinate 99,102 downwards.
ATAAAATTTAATATAGTGACTTCTTGAATTCGACAAATATTAGTAAAGTTTAATATAATGACTTCTTGAATTCCATACATATTCTTCTATATAAAGGAGAGTTCTATTGATGTGAAATAAAACATCCTCTTGATAGTTTGTGAGTACATTTGACTCAGAAAGGGAAGGCTTTAGGATCGTGTGTCATAGTTGCGGGTTCCTCATCACAATACCAGGTCCGTATAATTACTCGAAATGTTATGTATTCTTATGTGGGAGTCCCAACACGAGGCAGCACCCTTAAAAATTACTATGCGGGAGTCCCGACACAGGGCAACACCCTTAAAAATTACTATGTGGGAGACCCAACATGGGGCAACACCCTTAAAAATTACTATGTGGGAGTCCCAACACGAGGCAACACCTTTAAAAATTACTATGTGGGAGTCCCGACACGGGGCAACACCCTTAAAAAAAGTATGTGGGAGTCCTGATATAAGGTAGCACCCTTAAATACCTGCCCCCATGCCATAAAGGGTGATAGGGCACAGTGGCACAAGACGATTCATTATGCACTTGTGATACTGAGAGGTGAGTCAATGGAAAATATCGATAACTACATGCTGAGGGCTACATAGCATGTGTGAGCATACATGGGATTGTAGCTGGATGGGTGGCCACCCTCCCAGCATATTAGGAGCTTAGCATAGCTCATAATCACTAAAAGACATAATTAATGTTGTTGTGGAATATATTTATTGTTTCTTGTAATTATATGACTTAGTGTTTTTATCACTAATGCAGAATTACCTTCACAGATATGAGCATGAAAGGATGGTTTGGTCGAGATAGCTGGAGGACTCTGTTATTGGACTATCCTTTTCTCTGGATTGTTTGCATGGCAGTGAGATTTTGGTTCAGTTCATGGGCTTAGATTATTCCGAGCATTTATTATATTACATTTTATGTCATGGTGTTTAAAATCTTGACAATTAATAGAAAAATTAATTTATTAGACACTTAATTTCGATAGTTACACTTGGCTCGTGGCTCGGAATGGGTGGGTCGTTATAAGTGGTATCAGAGCTGTGTTTCCCATGTAAACATGCAAATCAAACCTTACCTAATTGAAAGTCTAAGAGTCCACTGTCCCAAGGATAAATTTCTTTTATAGAATTAATTTTTATTGTTTTAGATGGTAAGTAATTATGAGTGTATACAAAATGGGTTGCAGGTGAACGTCAACAATGGGAGTTAATATAAAAAAACTTTTGATAACTTCCTAAGGGTGTAGAGACTAGAGGGGCATCCAATTCAGTTGTTGTGGATACAATGATGTCCTAAAAACCTAGAGATTACTCAAGGTTTAGAAATGAATGCTAAAGACAAGATTGGACTAGGCCAAGAGTTAAAAGTGACAGGTTGAGAGGTTGTGGTAACAACGATATTACATAGTTCAAGATATTTCTTCTTAAAAAAAATGATGTCCGTACGGTGTACAAATAATTTGTAAGTCACTAGAGAAAAATGACCATTAGATGATACAAAAATTTGGTTAATTGTTAAATAATTAAAAAATAATGTGCAAGAAGTTGATAGGGCGCTTTATATCATATATTATGCATAACTATGTACCTTTTTATTGCCAAAAAATAAAATAAAGGTAATAAAAGTAAGAAGAAAGAGATGAAGTAATGCTAATATAAATATTAACAGTGAGGGGATGTTTTGAAGAGTTGAGAATAAAAAAAATTCCCTAGTGGGGATTCAAGTGCGACTTCTAGATTTGGAACAAGTTTTAAGTCAAAGGCAAATTAAAAGGGAACCATTAGAAGGATATGAGACCCTAAGGTATCGTGTATATAATTTATTTATGGAGACATATCTTTAGAATATTAATAAACTTCTATTTAGTTAGAGAACATTTTAGACGTATTTTAAAGCATAACATCGGTATGGGATGGTATGGGACACCTGTGTAATATGGACAACAGTGTCATGGGACACTGTGCCCCACTTTAGCTATGCATATGAGTGGCAATGCTTAAATCAAAAAAACACACCAATTTTTCTCCATTATATTTTCGAGGACGAAAAATTCCCAAGCTGGGGAGATTGTAAAACCCCAATTTTTCTCCTTATGACCCTATTATATTTTCAAGGATGAAAATTCCCAAGTTGGCGAGATTGTAAAACCCCGAAAAAAATAATTAGGTTATTTTTTAGGTTTTGTAAATCTTAGAACGAACCATAAATAATATTTAATTAATTTAATGCTTAAAAATCAATATAATAAATTATTTATTATAACCTTTAGAATATAGATACAATAGTTTTAAATAAGTTTTATTTGTTAAATTTTTGGGATTTGGACCCATTCACATTAATTCAATAGTCAATTTTTTGACTTTTTGTTATCAAAAAAATTGATATAATTGTGAGTCATAACATTCTTTTTTATAAAATTTAATGTAGTGATTTCTTGAATTCCACACATATTAATAAAGTTTAATATATTAACTTATTGAATTCCACACATATTCTTCTATATAAAGGAGAGTTTTGTTGATGTTAAATGAAACATCCTTTTGATAGTTTATGAGTAAATTTGACTCATAAAAAGAAGGATTTAGGATTGTGTGTCATAATTGCAGGTTTCTCATCACAATACCAGGTCTGTATAATTACTCAAAATGTTATGTATTCTTATGTAGGAGTCCTAACATGGGGCAACACCTTTAAAAATTACTATGTAGGAGTCCCGACACGGGGTAGCACCCTTGAAAAATTACTATGTGGGAGTCCCGACATGGGGCAGCACCCTTAAAAAATTACTATGTGGTAATCCCGATACGGGGTAGAACCCTTAAAAATTACTATATCAGAGTCCCAACAAGGGGCAGCACCCTTAAAAATTACTGTGTGAGTGACAACACGGTGCAGCACCCTTAAAAATTATTATATGGGAGTCTTGACATGAGGCAACACCCTTAAATACCTGCCCCTATGCCGAAAGGGGTAACATGGCACAATGGCGCAAGATGACTCGTTATACATTTGTGATACCGAGAGGGTGAGTCAATGGTAAATATCGGTAATTATAGGCAGAGGGCCACATAACATGTGTATGCATATATGAGATTCTAGCTTGATGGGCAGACACCCTCTCATCATATTAAGAGCTTAGCATAGGCTCATAATCACTTAAAGATATAATTAATGATGTTGTGAAATATATTAATTGTTTCTTGTAATTATATGACTTAGTGTTTTTATCACTAGCACGGAATTGCCTCCGCAGGTATGAGCATGGAAGGATGGGTAGTGTCGGGACTACTGGAGGACTCGGTTATTGGACTATTCTTTTCTCTAGATTGTTTACATAGTAGTGGGATTTTGGTTCAGTTCATGGGCTCAGATTATTACGAGCAATTATTATATTATATTTTATGTCATGGTGTTTAAAATCTTGGCATTTAATAAAAAAATTAGTTGATTAGATACTTAGTTTCAATAGTAACACTTGGCTTGTGGCTCGAAACGGGCAGGTCACAATTCTCCCACATCCGACTTTTTGTTTGAACAATAGGAATAGATGGTACCCCCAGTTTCTCTTTGTTGGTATACAACCACACAACCGTGATCATTCCATATCCTCAATCCATATACTTTGAAATTTTGTGATAACTCACAATTCTCGATGAAATTTCCCATCCTTGCCCTTGAAAAGTGCAGTGCCATCTACCCTTTCTAAAATATACCATTGTCTTCTTGCAATCAATCAATGCTCTATTCTCTGACATCGAATCATGTCAAAAATCACATCAGACTCTACCATCTAGAATGTAAGGAAATTGGCCACAAAAGAGTGCTAATGGATATTAACAGTGACCCCTCAGTGCACACAAACCCACAGTAGATACAATACTAGTAGGAGTAGTTAGTAACACAGTTAATCACTAGGTTGATAAATAACATATCATGTTATTTTAATCAAGTTACACATACTTACAATTGATATTTAGGAAAACGTATTTAATTCTAACAGGCTTTCACATTTTATTACAGCCTACTGCCCTAGCATCATTTCACATTCCTATGCAAACAAGTACTTAGTCGACACATTAAGATTAACACCCTTATGCAGATATCTATGAATCTAATGATTTCCTTCAGTTAAACTCATAAACTACTTCATCCATAGATATCATTGGCTTGCTTATTTATAGATCTCAACCAAGTCTCTTAATCATACAAAAGTTATCTACCCTTTGAAGCATTAAGTAATAGTATAAAGTAATCAACTAACAAGAAGTGTAACAAGATAATAAAAACAAGTTATATTATACATTACCCTAGATCCATCATACACCAAGTGTTACCCCATAAGAGAGTAAGAGTACATCATGAATTTTTCAAAGAAGACAACATAGTAGAAGAGAAACAAAGTGTTTGTAAATTTGTAGGGACGAAGTCCTATCGTGAGCTTCTCTTCTACGGTGCTTCCTCTTGCAACTTGCCATCCACAACTTCTCTTTAGAAATCTTCAACTTGGGAGTACAAAAGAAGAAGAGAGGAAGAGTGAGTTTTCTCCTTCAGATGCCTTCTCTAATCTATGATATATCTAAGAAGTATGATCTATGTATATCCTCCTCTATCATGTCTTTTATCCTTAATGTGAGCAGGGGTATATATAGATGATGGGTTGAAGTTTTTCATGAGCATGCAACATCTTCTTGGTGGTTTCCTTCCTCAAATTTGGCATAGGTGTTAACCTTTTCATAGCATTTCCAATTCATTCCCTTGTCCCTTTGAAATTGAGTGGAGTTGGCGGACTTGTCTCCAATAGTCTAAATTATTCAAGATGGAGTCCAAGGGAAGTTGGGCTGGAGGAAGCTTCCTTGCACTTTTATAATCAACAACTAGACACAAGTGGCTTCTTATTTATTGGGGGTAGGTTGTAATGTTTCTTCCTTGCTCCACAAGTCGGCTATCCAATGGTTAGAAAGTGTGAGTGGGTGGATCTGTCAAATTAAGTGGGGAATAATTGCAGATGTGAAGGGGCCTTTGCCAGTCAAAACGTATGTTGTAGGTGTACAGAGTTGCAGGTATGCAGGTCAAAATTGGCAGGTCTGAACATACTACGAACTGTCTCACGTGGTTCATCCTAGGTTGGTGAAAAGGTGCCTTGGTTCACTTGCACTGTTGGGCCTTTTGGACCCCCAAGCTCCGAAACCACTGTTGGACCCTTTGGGCCCCCAAAAAGGACTTTAAACAACCAAATAAACTCGCAATAGGTGTCACGGGCCTCACTTAATCCAAAAGCTAGCTCAAGAATTAAGGCTTTCCCATTAGCCTATATACAATTCACCAACAACCTCTGCGACCAATGTGGGATAAACCCAACAACTCCCCTTACACATCGGGCGTGGCCTGAAACCATTATCGTCTGACAACTCCCCTTAAATCAGATGGCACCCACCTCTTCAAATCATCAGGTGGAACCCATGGAAGGAAACAACAACAATCGGCATAGGCAAACCTCGGCTCTAACTTGGCTCTGATACCACTTGTTGGGTCCTTTGGACCCACCCAAGCTCTAAAAACCACTTGTTGGACCCTTCGGCCCCCAAAAAGAACTTTAAACAACCAAAGAAACTCTCAATAGGTGTCATCGGGCTCTCTTAATCCAAAAGCTAGCTCAAGAATTAAGGTTTTCCCATTACCTCATATACAATTCACCAACAACCTCTACAACCGATGTGGGATAAACCCAACATGCACATGTGCACAAAGTTGGCACCGCTCCTTCAACATATCATTATTTATTTAAAATTAATTTTCAATTTACCAATATTTGCTTGAACCTAAGACAATCTAAAATTTTCAAAGTTTCATAAAAATAGCATGAAATCTAATTCAGAGGCATGAGTTAGGATACTAGAATTAGATGTAATGATCCAAATTTTTACACATGACACTCCATAAACCTAGGTCATTACTTAATATGCGATTGACATGATTAACTGATAACAATTTAAACAATTAAGCATGTAAATTGCAAAAATAAACTATATATATTGATTGTTTCATTATGTCATCAAATATGACCACTACATATGCCCATATATCCAAATAAAATATATCTTTTGAGTACCACATCATTGAAAAAGTCCACTAAACTATTATACTAATATGCAAATAAAACAAATAACATAAAACTAAGTTCTAAGAATTGAGTTCTATCCCATCACTGTAAAGGCCTCTACTACTTGCACACAAGCAAATTTGTCCCGTCAGTACTGATAACAATACTTATATATGTAGGTTATAAATAATAGAAAAATAAGACTAAACTACAAATGATTGAACGATGTAAAAAACCACATAAAACATTGATCATACCCTCATATAGTTGAAAATAATATAACATAGAGATAACTAAAATAACTTGTAACATGCACCTTACATATGACTTGAATACTGAATTACACGTACATAGCATGAAAGTTGATAAGCAGTATATTGATAAACTAATTAACTTATTAACTAATTAACACTAGTCATGTGAATTACTAATAAGCCCTAGTAGATTAATATAATTAGAATATAAAACATGAAAATATAACTGACTTAACTACCCATGTGACTTACAGGTAAGCCTTGGTGACTTAACTTACATCAAATATGAATGCTAAGTTCAACACCTAACATGGGTGGCAAGAACACAATGTAAAACACTTGAAAAAAAACTAAGTATTTGTCTTGGTTCCTTGACAGCCTCCACTCCGATAATTTGGCACTTTGGTACTTTTGGTATTGACTGTGAGTTAATGCATCTTTAATTAGGTTTGGGAAATGCAATGGCTATCATAAGACCCACATGAAATATGAGTAAACTACCGGTGATCACTAGCACATCAAGATAGAAGCCTTAGAACATGGACCTTACTTCCATCTTAAGAGATGCACCAAAGCTTATGGTGTAGTACGTTTGCTGAGCTTTTATGGGAATTAAAGTAAAACTACGCTAAAATAAATTGTTAGGTCTAGGCATTGAGCTTCGACTTAATATGCAAAAATTAAAAGTTTTAACTTCATACTAATATCAGGGTATTGATTACTTGACAAGTTGATAACTTAATAACTTGTATTGATAACATAATTGCATTTTTTTAAAAAACTACTTCAATCTTCGATTAATTCATCTAAACATCGCCAAACAAAGGTTCATAAAGTGCCCCAAATAATAACTAAAAATAGACATGCTTAGTGTGCAAATATGAGATCCTGGATGCTCAACAATGACCATCCTAAGTGGAACAATAATATAATTCTATTCTCAACCCAAACTAGCTTATATGTCTAGATGTTATGCCATGATATGAACATGATGAAGATGTCATACAATATCTTAACAACACAATTAAGAAGTATAGAACATTATACAAGCATCACATAATGTTTAAATAATCATAGGCATAAAATATAAGAAGCATAAACATTAATTTTATCAAGAAATTAGGATTAGGGTTTGAGTGTTGACACTGGACCTGGGCGCCGTGGCACTAGAGCATGCATTAATTTTCACAGCATTTGAAGGTTGCAACATTTATCGCAGAGAGTACAAGCTTCATAGCATTGGATCACAGTAAACCATACATTAAGTGAGAGTTGCGGTGCTGATAGCCATGGGTTTGGGTGCCACGGAGCTGAGCCTGGACTTCAACAACTCCTATATGTAGTGTTGTGGCGCCACTATTTAGAGTCATGGAGCTGCGACTAGGGTTTTTAGGTAAATTTGCTTATCTTTTATGTTTTGAACTAATTTATTAAACATTAACAAGATCTTTGCTCTCTACAAATCGAATTATGGGTTGTAATAGGTTTTTAATCTAATTTGATTCAATTTACTTTTCTATGATTTTAAATTAGAGAAAAAAATACTTAGCATAGGGTGTAAACACTCTATACACGTTGTAATTAAACTATTCTAACTTGAATCATTGTTAGATCATAGTTGTAACATGTAAATAAGATTTACAACAATTCTACACATCAATTAATGTAATAAATATTAATTAGATGGTTTAAACGCACATGTATATGCATAGAAGATGAAAGAAAAAACATGTAAACAGCATGAAATAAAATGACACATGAAGTTGATGGATAAATCTACACAATTAACTTGTTTTAGTTAGAATTAATAATCTCTTCTCAATGATTGTCTAGTCCTTGCAACACTAACTCTTTTGCACAATCACCACTAATAGAGAGAGGTCAAATAGACAAAAAGTGAAGAGCCACAGGGATGATGGAGTAGAGAGAAGGGGGGAGAGAATGGCGACTAGGGTTTGCAAAAAGTGGAGAAAATTGAGCACCTCCCCCCCCCATAGCCCATAACCTTGTATACTCCCATCCTTTTTCACTATTCCAAAAAAGTCCTTAAAACAATCCTAACTAACTAATCTACCCCTAGTCTCCCCTACATAGATCCCAAATGGGTAGACTTGGACAAACTTATGAGATTCCTCAACTTAGTTTCACATCTAATACATACTTGGGTAAGATCAGTTTATGTATGAACTATCGATCTTTAATTTCGTTTAACCACTTTTGACGAGATGAGTTAAACCCATTATATTATACTTTAAGTCGGGTCATTATATATAGCATCAGTGCAACTTGGCTCCAGGTTAGATGGTGGGCTAGACTATGGACGTTGACTAAACTATTAGTCACAGGCCAAAGAAGAATGTGGGCTAGGGCTGACAATGGGCCAAATGTAGGAATTTTGAGGTCGAAATTTTTGAAAGTGGGTAGATTATAAGATCCTTTAACTGAGTCCCACATTTAATATCTATTGAGGTAAGATTCTATTTGTAAGTAGGAATGACTATAGATTTTCAATTTCGGTTAACCACTTTTAAAAAATGACTTATGCCTATTATGTTGCACTTTGTGTGGGTCATTACAAACTTGTCCATAATTATTAACTAAAATCGACTCATGAGTCTAATTAGGATCTATGGATATACAAGCATAATTGGCTTCACTTAAATCGATCGAAAGTACAAAATAACTATTTAACCTCCTCAATAATTGATTAACAAGATGGACATCCTGTTGGTGATGTAGACTTAATTCACATATGACTATCTTTGACTTGTACACTGTATCTTAAAAATTATCCGATTACTTGTTTCATGAAATTTAACTTGACCAATTATCGCCATACATAATACAACATTTGACAATTGGTCAACATGACTCTACTCAATATAATCAACTACTTAAACTGAAAATTTTAAGTTAATATTAGTCTTGACTAAATATACAAAGAAAATTTTTATGGGCTGAAAAATATAGAGACTACTACTGATGTTTATTTCTTAAAAGAAGAAATAAAATCTAAGTAATAATGGTAGAAGTATCCATTAATACGTTCGATTGTCCATATCCATTCCCTATTCAATCTAAATTTATCCCTAGCTAAGTCATTTCTCATTAATTGAAGTTGAAGATCATAAGTACATCCATGCTAATAAGTATTGGTTGTAAATTTAATTTTGGGGAATATCACAACAATTATATCTCATACATGATATTATTTATTCTTTATTTTAATTATTTTGAGCCCTAATCAAATGGTCAGTTAAATGTGTGGAAATAATATTTTTAGGTATCATTATGTGTTCATTTAAATTTTTAGGTAATATATGCATATTTTAAGCAAGTTTGAGCCTTTGGATGCTATGTAATGACTCGCCTTTTTGCTACCCTAAATGAAGTGTCATTTTAGATTTAGACAAAATTAATTAACATTATTAATCCGAATCGCTTGAAATAAGTGAAGTGAAGTAGCTTTTCTAGGATTATGGGATACCTAGGTTACAAATTGTAACATAGAGTTTCACGCCTGCCTTAAATAGATCCCAAGTAAAATAATATCTATATAAAGTGTCCAACACATCGAAAAAAGTAATCAACCATACAATGCTCCTTTCAACTGTCATCCAAGCCTATGTGTTCGAATTTTTTCTCTAAATTGTACATATCCAACGGGCAGAAATAAGTGTGCACATTTACTTTCAAACACTAAGTCAAATTTAAAAATGGTGAATAAAGATAATTTTTAAATATCTTATAATTATTATGAGCCCATGTAGAGCATTTTGCATATTGGGTTAGCCACCCTACATAAGCTAACAAATAATATTTCACTGCATAGAGACATGCCCTCTCCACGGGAACCAATTTGTCACGAGCTCATCCTCTTGGCCTAGCCTTATATTACTAATTTTGACCCTGGAGTAAGGATATTTACGTCACATACTAATCTTAGTCCTTTTAACCTAGGAGCAAAGCTATTCATTTCACATCCTTACCTAACTCCTTTTAACCTGAGAGAAAGGCTATTCATTTGACATATTTTCCCCATTGAGTAGAGCCGAGCAGCCTGTTCACCAAATTGGTTCTATCAAATCTTAAATCAAATGAAAATATACAAAGCTTATCCAAAGTATAAAATGCATTTACTACAACATTTGAATTGAGAAAAGGAAGATATTGGCGAGGCAAACCACCAACTCAATCCATCAAGATGGCTAGCTAAGTGGACGAAAATGAAGAGAAGAAGGAAGGAGAAATGAGAGGTGGTTGATGCCCCTACCACTGTGCCTCTATTTATTAGTGCGCCTCACTCAATCCCTTCTTACCTACTCAAATGCACACTCGCTAGGTTAATTAATTTTATCACACTCTCATAACTCATTCTCCAAATCTTGACTCTTTAGAAACCCTTTAGCTACCTTAACCGCTTTAATGGAACATGATTGAGCCATGACCATACCCACCCGGTCGAACCATTGACTAAAAACTAAAAGGGTAATAAAATAATTAAGGGACGAATATTTCATTAAAAATAATTCTTTCAAAAATTGAGGATCTTACAATGTTCATGTTAAATGCTTGACCTTATGATTATGGACCTTTGTGTGTATATGTATCATTCAATTTACACAATGACTAGTTCTTTAAGTTTGGAGTTGATATAATATTTATCTCTTATTTAATAGTTTAAGCATATACACACATTTACATGCTTCATTTGGTGTTAGTGTATATTGAGCATAGGGCTGCTCAACTAGCAAGTGAAGGAGACGAGCTCAACTTGTGCTCGAACTCAACTCGAGATCAAACGAGTTTTGAACATATATGCTAGAAATCGACTCGAATATTTTTTATGTTGTTTGAGCTTGACTCAAGCTCAAATACACTTAAATTGTTTAATTTTGATGAGCACGAAACCAACTCATATGGAAGCTCGAAACTAACTTGTTTGGGAACTCAAAATTATCTTGTTTGGGAGATCGAAATCAGCTCGATTATAAGGTTGAAAGTATAGCTCATGAGTTGGCTCACTCAATTAGGAGCCCTAAATTTATGATTTACTTTTTTCTCTTTTCTTAGGGTGGAGGAAATTATTAATAATGGAAGGCATAGGGGTTGCGGAAGGGCTATCTGGGCCCAGGCCCAATATCAATTATGATTTCAGTTTCTTGTACATGTATCCGACAAAACATGATATTATATAATGTGGTGAGCGTGGATTCAATATTTTATTGCATATAAATAAATATAACTTGCTACAACTAAACTTATATATATATATATATATATATATATATATATATAAGATTATCTTATACGAGGGTAGATAGTGTTTCTATCTTAAACTGTAATCTTGATCGTTTAATTACAAGGACTACCTAGATTTGATAAAAAAGACAAAAAATAAAAAACAAAACACCCCCATCACCACCATCTTTTCGTACGTAGTTAATAATAACATTTATTTATGATTTTAAATGAATTTTGAGTGGGCAAGTGATATTATGTATATAATTATATTATATTATCGAGTCGAGTTCGAGTCAAGCTACAAGTCAATTTTGAGTCATGTTCGAGTTATAACCGAGTCGAGTCGAGTCAAACACTGCTTTGCTCAAACTCGACTAGTACAATTTGAATTCGAATCGAGTTCGAGCTTAAATATTTCAATGTCGAGTTTCGAGTTCATTTGAGCCGAGCCGAGCCGAACGCCAAATGCTCACGAGCTGGCTCGCTCAATTAGCAACCCTAATTGAGCATATGCTTATGATTAGTCGTAGAGGCATGAGCTCCCAAGTAACATCTTATAAAGCTTCTATACTCAACTTAGTAAGACTTGCCTCTTATTAATTTATCGTCTATGCTTTATATATTGAATCTAATCTCTTGATGATTGTCAAGTGATATGTAATTATTTCCACTTACTCAAGTTATTTAGTTGTTCCATATTGATGTTTTCAAGAGATAAATATGTTGGATGTTGGACACAAATATATACATGAATCTAGAATTGCATCATATGCTGTTATTTAAAGTTGGCCTAAATTCAATTGATCTATTAAAGTTAAGTATTTATGAGCAATAAATAAAGGTGTAGAATTCAATGTGAATACTATTAATAAAGGTGTGGAATTCAATGTGTAGATACCATTTTTGTAATTTCTCTTTTATGATGGGTCAAATTAAAATTATGAAACTAAAGCAATAAATAAGGAAGTTATGATCCCTAAATTCATTAGTTTTCATTTTTGTATCTCATTGTCTAGAAATTTTGGTTTTGAAAACTAGTATTGAATTTGGAAGATCAAAACCTAAGAAGGTAAAGAATCATTTTGCATTTATGGATTCAGGTACGCTTCCGCTATCCAATTTTATTTACTTGAAGATTTGATATGAAGAATAATAAATTTTTGTTTTTAGTTTAAGTTATAAAGTTCTAACAAGCGGCATCAGAGCCAACTTTATATTAAATCATGAAGGATTACTTTTATTTGTGTTTAATTATTGATTGGAACTATCCACTTCCATATCACATTCAGATCTAAGGATTCAAATTCAAAAAGAAGGATCCCAAAATAATACTAGGTTGTAAGAGGGATAAGGTTTTCAACTTATTAGAAGTTTCCCAAAATTCAATACTAATTATTGTCTTTCGGATATCTATTCCCAAAATTAAGACCCTCTTTTGGTAAAATATCAAGTGAGGAAAATAAAGTTACAAAAGGTTATAATTTCAGAAATTTCCAAATAAAAATACTTTTATAACCTTTTCAGTTTGGGATTATTAAATTCAAATTATGGTTCAGTTATGATTAATATTTTAAAATTTATTAAGGACTATACTATGCTGCCAAAGTAGCCTCTTTTGCAAAATTTAATTAATTTTTTAATATTAAGGTTGTTGTGGATGTTTAATTCATATGAATATTAATCAGCCCAAACGAAGGTTAATATTTGATAGAATTATATATTTATCTGTGGTAATAGATAGGGGACAATTATCAAGGTTCCATGTGAATAATAAATCAGCTCAAAGAAAGGTTTATTATTTTACACGATTTATTGCCCATATTTAATTACTGCTTTAAGATTCATTTGTGATAATAAATATGGGATAATTATCAAGCTTCCATGTAGATAATAAATTGGCCCGAAAGAAGGTTTATTATTTAACAGGATTTATTATCCATATTTGATTATTGCACTGAGAGTACCACTTACAAATTAATATATCTATCCAAACACTAAATATCAATGTTGTTCTAGGTATCTGTTGATGGGATTAACCATTATCTAAGTTATTAATCTTATTATGGGCATGGTGTTTTGTTCTATGGATTTAGTTAATCAATCTGCTTATATGATATCTGCCAAGATCAATTCAGTTCCAATACTTAAAGATAATTTTAAGGATTGGAAACAGAACGTGATAATCATTCTCGACTGCATGAATCTTAACTTTGCATTAAGGACTGAACAACCTTCGTCTCTTACGGATAAAAGGTCCATTAAGATAAAATGAGACATTGAGAAGTGGGAACATTCAAATTCATGAGTCTTATGATCATAAAGCATGGGATTTCAGAGACCTTTAGGGGCGATGTGTCTAAAAAATTTACTACAGCCATTAAGTTTCTTAAAGAAATTGAAAAGCGTTTTGTAAAAAAATGATAAGGCTAAAAGAAGTACACTTGTGTCGAACTCGATTTCAATAAAGTTTAAAGGCAAAGCAAGTATTAGAGATTACATCTTAGAAATGTCTAACATTGCTTCAAAACTAAAAGCACTAAGGTTAGAGCTATTTGAAGATTTGCTCATGCATTTAGTTTTAATTTCTCTTATAGCACAATTCAGTCAATTCAAGGTTAGTTATAACTGCCAAAGGGACAAATGGACTCTTAATAAGCTTATTTCTTATTGTGTGCAAGAAGAAGAAAGGTTGAATCAAGAATAGGCTGAAAGTGCTCACTTGGCTAGTACCTATCAGGACAAAAATAAGAAGAAAATCAAGTTTCTTGCTATTTCTTTTGTGGTAAACCTAGACATATAAGGAATGCACTAAGTGTCAAGATTAGCATGTAAATAAAGGTCAATTTCATAAATTTGTTTGTTCTAAGGTTAATTTAGCTTTAGTACCAATGCACACTTGGTGGCTAAATCCAGGTGCTATTACTCACATAAGTGTGTCAATGCAAAGTTGTCTAAATTGCCAAAAACCAAATGATGCTGAAAGATTCATTTATGTGAGTGTTGCCAAATCAGTTATAGTTGAAGCAATAGATATTTTTAGATTATTATTAGAGACAAGATATTATTTAGATTTGAAAAAGACATGAAGTACCTGACTTTTAGACGGAATTTGGTTTCTATTTCTATTGGACAAATCTAGTTACTCTTGTTCATTTAGAAATAATAAGTTTTGTCTCTTTCTAAATTCAAATATCGGGGGGTAAAGGTTCCTTGTTTTTTTATGATAATGTATATTTACTTGTTACTATTGCATCTTTTAATGAAACCTTCCATGTAGGTTTAAGTAGTACGTAAAGAAAATTAACCAATGAGAATTCTGCTTTACTTTGGCACAATCATTCAGTACATATTTCTAAACAAAGAATTGAATGACTTATGTCAAATTGGATTCTTGATTCTCTTAATTTAACAGATCTTCAAATCTGTGTAAAGTGCATTAAGAGAAAATAAACAAATATAAGGAGACTAGGTGCCAATAGATCTTCAAGCGTCTTAGAAATAATACATACAGATATTTGTGGGCCATTTTCTACGGCTTATTGGAATTGTCAACAATATTTTATTACATTCATAGATGATTATTCTCGTTATGGTTACCTGTATCTTGTTCATGAGAAGTCTCAAGCATTGGACATATTTAAGGCATATAAGACTGAAGTTGAAAACCAACTTGACAAAACTATTAAAGCTATCAGATCTGATCATGGTGGAGAATACTATGATAGATATGATGGATCAGGTGTACAATATCTACGACCATTAGCCAAATTCCTAAAAGAGTGTGGAATTGTCCCACAATACACAATGCCAGGTGCTCCTAGCATGAATGGTGTTGCTAAGCGACAAAACAAAATATCAAAGACATAGTAAAAAGTATGATTGCTCATACTACTTTATTTGATTCACTATAGGGTGAGGCACTAAAGACAACAGCATATCTTCTTAATAAAGTACCAACAAATGCAACAATTAAGACCCCTTATGAACTGTGGATTGGAAAATAACCCTGTATTAAGTATTTATGCATTTGGGCTTGTCCAGATAAGGCAAGACCTTAAATGCCAAATTGAACAAAATTGGACTTAAGAACAGTTAGCAACTATTTTGCTGGGTACTCTGAATGGTCTAGAGGGTATAAGTTTTATGATCCCACAATAAGGTCATTCTTTGAGAGGAAAAATGCCCAGTTCTTTGAGGATGTTGAGTTTGGAGGGGGAAATAAAGTTAGAGACTTTGTCTTTGAAGAAGAATCTGTTTCTCTACCCATGATTGTTCTTGATAATAATCAGGATCATATTCCTGATGTTTTTCAATAAACAATACCAGAATTACAAAACAATGTCGAGAATCTCCCTAATCAAGTTATACTTAAAGAGGAAAATCAACAACCTCAAGAGGAAATGTAATTTAGGACATCCACAAGAGAAAGGAGAAATGCAATTTCAGATGATTATATCATCTTTCTTCAAGAACATGAGGATAACATTGGAATGATGGAAGATGATCCAGTCAACTTTCAGCAGGCCATGAAGAGTTCTAATTCTCAAAAGTGAATTGATGTCTTGAATGAAGAGATAAAGTCCATGAAAGATAATGGTGTTTGGGATCTTGTTCCATTGCTTGAAGGTGTGAAACCTATTGGTTGTAATCATCTATTTAAAATTAAAAAGGATTCGAAAGGTAATGTACAAAGATATAAGGTTCGTCTTGTTGTGAAGGGGCTTTACTCAAAAGAAAGACATCAATTATAATGTGACTTTCTGTCCAGCATTGAAAGACTCATTCAGAATAATTATAGCATTAGTAGCACATTCTGATCTTAAGTTACATTAGATGGATGTAAAGACTGTGTTTCTAAATGGTGACATTAATGAAACAAGTTATATGGTGCAACCAGAAAACTTTGTATTGGAAGATTCAAAGAATATGGTTTGCAAATTAATGAAATCCATCTATGAACTTAAGCAGGCTTCTCATCAATGGTATCACAAATTTCATCAAGTTATTCTCTCATTTGGTTTTGAGATGAATGTGATTGATGATTATATATACCATAAGTTTATTGGGAGTAAGTATATTTTTTTGTTTTATATGTTGATGATATATTGCTTGCCAGCAATAATATAGGTTTCTTGCACTTTACTAAGAGATTTTTATCAAAGAAATCTGAAATGAAAGATCTTGGAAATACATCTTTTGTATTAGGGATTCAAATACATCCAAATCGGTCTCAATATATACTCAGATTATTACAAAAGACCTATATAGAAAAAGTGCTTGAGAGATTTGGCATGCAAGCTTGTAAACCAGGAGATTCCCCTATTTCTAAAGGAGACAAATTTAGTCTCAGTCAATGTCTTAAAAATGACACAGAAGGAAAGGAAATGCATAAGATTCCCTATGCTTCAACAATGGGAAGTCTTATGTATGGTTAAGTATGTACGCGTCCAAATATTGCGTATATTGTTGGAATGTTAGGCAAATATTTAAGTAATTTGGGATTGGATTGTTCGAAAGCAGCCAATAAAGTCATGAGCTATCTTCAGAGAACAAAACATTACATGTTTATATATTAGAAGTTAGATCAACTTGAGATCATTGGGTATTATGATTCCGATTTTGGTGGATGCCAAGCTATGTTTACCTACATGCTGAAGGAGCTATTTGTTGGAAGAGTGCTAAGAAGGCACTCATAGCTTCTTCCACCATGGTAGCTGAATTCATCGCTTGTTATGAGGCATCTAATCAGGGAATATGGTTGTCACAAGGATGCTCATTGTTGATAATATTGAAAGACCACTTAAGTTATTTTTTGATAATTAGTCTGCAGTATCATATTCAAATAACAACAGGAACTCATAGAATCAAGTTCCTTGTTGTGAAAGAAAAGAGTTTAGAGTGATAAAGTTTTGGAAAGTCTCTATATAGTATATTAGGACAAACACCATGTTTTCGGTCGGCTTACTAAAAGTTTACCGCCAAAGGTCTTTTATGAGCATGTTGTTCATATGGGTGTTGTATCATTTGATGATATGCCACTTTAGTGGGAGTTTGTTTTGTTGCGGTATTTGGTCTATGTTTCACTTTTTCACTCTATTTTAGTGATCTTATAAGGTTGGACCAATTGAAAATAGGCATGTTCAGATCAAACTATATGTATTTTTCACACTACACATCCACACTGATCTATGTCATTTAATTATGTTGATGTATGTGACCATGGATGTGTTTAGTTACTATAAATGTAACGAAAATTGCCTTGATTTTATATTAACATTGATTAATGGACTAGATTGTTATTTGGAAATAATAGCAAATGTTATTTTAGAGCTCATAAGGATATATACAATTATTTTTGTGATATATAATATAGTCCAAGTGGGAGATTGTTGGATGTTAGACATAAATATATACGTGAATCTAGAATTGTATCATATGCTATAATTTAAGGTTGGCCTAAATTCAATTGATCAATTAAAGTTAAGTATATATAGGCCATGAATAAAGGTGTGGAATTTAATGTGATTAGTATTAATAAAGGTGTGGAATTCAATGTGTAGATACCATTTTTCATAATTTCTCTTTTATGATGAGTCAAATTGAAATTATAAAACTAAGGTTATAAATAAGAAATTTTGCTTTTGAAAACTAGTATTGAATTTGGAAGATTAAAACCTAAGAAAGTAAAGAATCAATTTGCTTTTATGGATTCAGGTACGCTTCTGCTATTGTTAAGTGTTTAAAGTGTACAATATTTACCCATGCTTTTAATTTGATTTTGTACTTCCTAGGTGTAAACATTATTAATTAGGTGATATTTCTCATTTTATTCTAGTTAATTAATATTTTATGAGATATTTTAATTTTGAAGTTTTAATGCAAAAAAGATAAAATAAATTAAGCTTTAGAATTGAAAGGTCATGGTCACTCAATAATTACTACAAAGAGTTCACAAAGCTCGATGAGGATGGATGTACATTGTTTTGTCTACATTTGAGTATGCGAGGAGTTGGAAATTTGAATGGACATCATAATCAACTAGAATATATTGATTTGTGAGCACCTTCCTTGAATTCCTGTATCTTATGGTCATCTCATCTTTCTATATAAAGGGGTGGTCATTTCTTGTTTAAAATATCTCAACTCTTAGCTTAGACGTATTTTAGTTTTTGTAATTCTTTTCCTTTCATAATGAAAAGTATTTTTTAATATTATTTTCTATTTTTATTATTAAGTAATCTTTTATTTCGTTCTACAGAAGAATGGAACTTAACATGGTTTAATTGAATTCATTTCAACCTTTTTCTTTTATTCAATCGGATTGTTTAAATTATCATGTTATTAATGCTAAATTAAAATTGATTGCCTATTTCTTAGATCATGAGGTTTAATTATATTTTGGGAGAAATTAATTAGATTAGTGATTGATAATTCATCATATGACGAGCCTTTTGACTTGTTTGTCATTGTGGTCAGGAGATTCACAACACCGTATATGCGATTGTAAGGCAAATCTTAATTCATTATTTTGTTGATTAATAAATTATCACCGGGAGGTAGAAATTGAGGCAAAATAATATAAGCATGAAGGAGCGGGAGCCACCATGTCATATAATTATCCTAGATTGAAAATTTGAGGGAATAGAAGATAAAAGTAAGATGTGATGAAGATTAAATTCATGTTACAGGAAATTCAACTCTAGAACGAGTTTTATCATTATAACTCTTTCTTTAATTTATAGTTATTACTTAGAATTAGTTAAGTCAGTTATTTTTGTTTTGTTCTTCATTTTATTTTCTTTAATTAATTTAAGGAAATTCATCTCCATGTGGGGATACTTGAATTCATCATTCTATTACTTGTTTCGACCATGTATACTTGCATGTTATTGAAATTATTCTAACAAATTTTTGGCGTTGTTGCGAGGGAGATCAAATTTTCTTAGTTATTTTAGGACTAAAATTTGGAGTCTTTTCTTTTCTTTTTAGATTATAGTGTTTGATTTTATTTTATTTTTAAAAAAATTACTATATCATTGTCTTCTTCCTTGTTATCATTTGTTTATGCATCGATTAATGTGGTCACCATTATTTTCTTACGATCCAGAGATTGAAAGGACTTCGAGAAACTGGTGTGCAGCTGGAAGAAGAGCACAAGAAGCAATAGAAGAAGAAGCCATGGACCAACAACAACAAAAATGCCTCTACTTCCACCGATTGTAGCAATAGCCAATGATGACAATAGGGCAATCCAAGATTAGGTTGTACCTCCTGCAAGAGGGTTACAACCTAGTATTATTGCACCACCAGTGGATGCGACCCACTTTGAGCTTAGACTAATTTTATTTAACATGTTACAAACTATAGGGAAATTTAGTGGATAACCTACTAAAAATCCTAATAGGTATATCATCGATTTCCTATCGGTTTGTGATATGTATAAGCAACCTGATGTCTCTTACAACACTCTTCGCCTTCGCTTATTTCCATTCACATTAATAGGAAGTGCGAAAAAGTGGTTGTTATCATTAGATGCAATTACCACTTGGGATGAATTGTCTGAAAAATTTTTGTTAAAATATTTTCCTTCTTCTAAAACTGCTAAATTATGTAACAAAATTTTATCTTTTTTGCAGTTTGATGGTGACTCTCTCTTAGAAACATGGGAAAGATTTAAAGAATTATTGAAAAAGTATGCCAATCATGGTATAGAAAGATGGATGCAATTACAAACTTTCTATAACGGGTTGTTGGGGCAAACAAAGAACATAGTTGATGCAGCGACCAATGGATTTTTTCTTAGAAAGAACCCACATGATGCTTTTAAATTGCTAGAATTGATGGTTCCTAGCAACCACCATGCAACCCATGAAAGGCACCCAAGGAGGATTACTAGAGTTTTAGAATTAGATGCACTTACTGCTTTATCTACTCAGATTAGATCTTTAGCGAATCAAGTTCAAAATCATAATATTCAGGGACAGGTTAAGGTTGTGGAGCCGAGGTCTGAATGGTGTGGACAAGGACATTCTACAGGTCAACGTTCAACAGATCAAGTTAATTACGTAGGCAACTTTAATAGGAACAACAATCCGTGTTCCAATACCTACAATACGGGCTGGCGCAATAACTCCAACCTTTCATGGAATAATTCTCCACAATCGACTATTGTCCTCAATAATCCACCACCAGCACAGCATTCTCGACCCACTTCACTTTTTTTCAGCCACAACAACCGGATTCGATCCAAATGTTCAATTCTATGCAACAAACTATGCAACAATTCATGCAGAATCATCATCATCAACAACAACAACAACAGTTTATACAACAAGAACCAAGTGAGCGACCCAATCCTAGCCAACCATAACAACCAAGGAAAGATGGTCAAGAGCATTGCAAAGCTATAACCCGGAGTGGTATTACTTTACCAGAACCAATTCAGCCCAATGAAGTTAAGGAAAAGGATGACAAGCCAAACAACAAACATGAACCCAATACATTGGTTAGCTTACTCGGAAGCAAAGGGAAAGAGAAGGATGAGATACATACAAAAGAGGTTGAAAAAAAGTATCATTTCCTTCTAGACTGCGGAAACATAGTGATGAAAAATACTTTAAAAAATTTCTTGATATATTTAAGAAATTACAAATTAACATACCTTTCGCTGAAGCACTTGAACAGATACCTAGTTATGTAAAATACTTGAAGGATATTCTAACAAAGAAAAGAAGAGTAGATGAGAATGAAGTTGTGGACATAACAGAGGAATGTAGTGCTTTCGTCCAAAGAAAACTACCTCCTAAGATAAAAGACTCGGGCAAATTTGTGATTCCATGTTCAATTGGAGAAAATATTCATTGTAATGCTTTATGTGACTTAGGTTCTAGCATTAATCTTATGTCTTTTTATTTTTTCAAAAGGTTAGGGTCGAGGATATTGCTCCTACCAATATCACACTCCAGTTGGCTGACCAATCATTGGTATATCCTAAAAGAGTTATTGAAGATGTTTTAATAAAGGTTGACAAGATTATCTTTCTTGCAGATTTTGTGGTGCTCAAAATAAAAGGAAGGAATGACAATATACCACTCATTATTGGGAGAGGTTTCTTGGCAACTGGGAGAACACTGATCGACGTAGCCGCGGGAAAACTTACACTTAGGGTAAACAACGATTATGTCACATATAAGATCTTTAAATCCATGACTTGCCCAGACAAAACATATGATTGTTCTAGAATTGAACTATTTGATAAAATAATACACAAAGGGAATCAGTTGAGTTATTTATTACAAAATGCCATAAATTCTCTTTGTGAAGAAGATATTGATGTGGAAGAGATGGTTAAATTATTAGATTCACAACCAATCTTTCCTAGAATATTCAGAGTTGTGGAAACCTTAAATCTACCATTCCATAAATTGCTGCCATCAGTTGAAGTACCACCTATTTTGGAGCTAAAGCAACTTCCAAAACATCTCAAGTATACTTTCTTAGGGCCTAATGACACTCTTCCTATTATTATTTCTTCAGAGCTAACTATGTTGCAGGAAGAGAAGCTGATTAGAATACTCAAGGATCACAAGTTAGCTATTGCTTAGACTATAGGAGACATAAAAGGCATTGATCCATCTTTTTGTATACATATGATCAACTTAGTGGATGGATGTAGTCTGAATATAGAGCACCAACAATGACTCAACCCCAACATGGAAGAAGTGGTCAAGAAAGAGGTTATCAAGATGGTCCGGCTATAGATGTTAAATTAAGCACTTCTTGGGAGGCAACCAAAGTGATTTATTTTAAAAGTTTATTTTTATTTGTATATTTTTTAAAAATATTTCTTTTTATTTTGTAGCATGGGGCAAGTCCAAATTCATCATTCACATTAATCATCTACTGACTTATTGGTTAAGGAAGTCCTCTTGCACTTCTCTTTATTTTTCTAACATGGAGGACAATATTTAGTTTAAGTTTGGGGGGATGCCTTAATTTTGTGCATATTGTTCATGCTCAACTCATGTTTTGATTTAGATATATATATATAGTTTAGTGTAAAAATTTTATTATGCAACAGTATATTAGTCTCTTGGTTCAATGATAAATACATGTGAATTAGTATTACATTTCTTAGGAAAACTTGATTAATTGATATGAGGGATGAACTAAGTAAATGATTGCATTCAAGAGTTGGTTCTCTACCTTATATTATTTTCACAATCCTTTAGTTTAGATGATTTCAATGAATTTTTTACAATAGGAAAAATCCTTAATCAAAAGAATTTGCATGACGGCTCTAGTTGTTTTAGGTTTGTCCTAGCATTTTTACTTTATTCTTTAAAAAAAACAAAAATGAATAAATTGGAGCAATGACTACTTTCCTGAGTAACGGAGCCTTTGTAACTCAGTAATTATGGGGGTTCGCGTCAAAGGATGAAGCTAGTTATCTCTGTTTGCATATTGGCTACTTCGAGCTGTCTATTGTTAAAAAAATAAAAATTAGAGCAATGACTACTTTGCTAAGTAGCTGGGTTTTTGTAACTCAGTAATTATGGGGGTTCACGTCAAAAGATAAAGCTAGTTATCTTTGTTGCATACATATATAAATTTTAAAAAAACTGACAATATTAGTGGAGATAAGGGCGAATGACAAACATATTTTAATATGAACCAGAGTGTTGTTTTCTTGTTGCACATGAGAAGGATAAGCAAAAGGATTAACTTACACACACACACACACAGAGCCTTCTTTTAGGTGTGATTGATGAAAGGGAATTTCTTATTTGATTGACCACTTGTTGCCTCTAGATAGTTTGATTAAGAATCGTATGAGAACATAATGGGGACTAAATATTTTTGTGTAGTAAAATTTTTGTTGTTGTGATATTTTACTCGGGAGGAGCAAAAGTTTAAGTTTGGGGGTGTGTTAAGTGTTGAAAGTATACAATATTTACCCGTATTTTTAATGTGATTTTGTAATTCCTAGGTGTAAACATTATTAATTAGGTGATATTTCTCGTTTTATTCTCGTTAATTAATATTTTATGAGGTATGCTTAATTTTGAAGTTTTAATGCAGAAAAAGATGAAATAAATTAAGCTTTGGAATTGAAAAGTCATGATCACCCAATAATTACTATAAGGAATTCACAAAGCTCGATGAGGATGGATGTACATTGTTTTGGCTACATTTGAGTATGTCAAGGAGTTGGAAATTTGAATGGACATCATAATCAATTAAAATACATTGATTTGTGAGCACCTTCCTTGAATTAATGTATCTTATGGCCATCTTATCTTCTATATAAATGGGTGGTCATTTGTTGCTTGAGATATCTCAACTCTTGGCTTTAAAGTAGTCTTAATTTTTGTAATTCTTTTCCTTTCATAATGAAAAGTAATTTCTTCTTTATATTGTTTTCTAATTTTATTATGAAGTAATCTTTTGTTTCGTTCTAGAAAAGAATGGAACTTAACATGGTTTAATTGAATTCATTTCAACCTCTAACTCTTTTATTCAATCGGATTGTTTGCATTATCATATTCTTAATGCTAAGAGTAGATTGATCGCCTATTTCTTAGATCATGAGGTTTAATTAGACTTTGAGAGAAATTAATTTTATTAGTCATTGATAATTCATCATATGACGTGTCTTTTAACTTATTTGTCATTGTGGTTAGGAGATACACACACCGTATGGGTTTGTAAGACAAATCTTAATGCGTTATTTTATTGATTAATCAATTTACACTAGGAGGTAGAAATTGTGGCAAAATAGTGTAAGCATGAAG
Organism: Piper betle; assembly: GCA_033002965.1. Classification (NCBI taxonomy): domain Eukaryota; kingdom Viridiplantae; phylum Streptophyta; class Magnoliopsida; order Piperales; family Piperaceae; genus Piper; species Piper betle. Next base: position 74,683 of record JAURVB010006416.1, on the reverse strand, counting down.
GAGCGAGAGCCACCATGTTATATAATTATCCTAGATTGACAATTTGAGGGAATAGAAGATAAAAGTAAGATGTGATGAAGATTAAATTAATGTTAAGGGGAATTCGACTGTAGAACAAGTTTTATCATTATAATTTTTTCTTTAATTTAAAGTTATTACTTAGATTTAGTTAAGTCGGTTGTTTTTGTTTTCTTCTTCATTTTATTTTCTTTAATTAATTTAAGAAAATTCATCTCTATGTAGGACGATACTCGAATTCATCATTTTATTTCTTGTTTCAACATATATACTTTCATATTATTGAAATTATTCTAATAGCTATCCAATTTTATTTACTTAATGATATGATATGAAGAACAATAAAGTTTTGTTTTTAGTTTAAGTTATAAAGTTCTAACAAAATAAGGTTGACATCCCTAAAAGTATTTCCAAAACCTAATCAGTTTGATGCATGCGTGTTTTCCAAAACTAGGATACGATTTACTCTAATCCAATATTTACTTTTATGTTCTAACACTCATGAGAGTTTCATCAGATTTATATTATGAGTTGGAGATTAATTTGGCAAACATATACGTTTTGCACCTTGTGCTTATCAAACCTAGAAGGGTATAGAGTGGGTACTATATTCTTCCACATGCTTCTCGAATTACATATGATTTTGATATGTAATCCTCAAATTGGGACAACTTCTAGTTAAATGCAGCATCACGCTTACTTCGAAAAAGAAAATTACGCTTACTCTTCAACCGTTATAGTATTTTCATTTCAATTTATGTACATTTATTGATAACTACTTTTAGGGTTGCTAAACGAGTGAGCGATCCGAATTCAGCTTGTGCTCAAATTTGACTCGAATAACTAGAAGTTCGCTTGAACTCGACTCGAGAACATATGCTCGAATTTGACTCAAATATTTTATGTTGTTCGAGCTTGATTTGAACTCGAATACAATTAAACAATTTAATTTTGTCGAGCTTGAAACTAACTCGTTCGGGAGCTCGAAATTACCTTGTTTGGGAGTTCAAAACCAATTTGATTATAAGGTCGAAAATAACTCATTGGCTCGCTCAATTAACAACCCTTTATTTATAATTTTCTTTTTTCCCTAGGGTGGAGGAAATTTTTAATAATGAAAGGCATATCTAACAAAAAGTAATATTAAATAATGTGGTGAGCAAGGGTTGAATACACAACCTTCAACTCATCTATCTAACACTCTCCCAACTAAGCTAAGATGCTACTTTAATATTTTATTGTATATAAACAAATATAACTAGTTACAATAAAACTTATATATATATATATATAAGTTTGAGATAAAAACATTATTTGCCCCTGCTAAGATAATCTTTATATATATAACAATCTAGATTAAAGTTTGAGACAAAAACATTATCTGCTCCTGCCTAAGATAATCTTTATATATATGTGTGTGTGTGTGTGTATATATATATATATATATATATAAAATAAAGCACCCCACCACCACCATCCTTTACTACGTAGTCAATAATAATATTTAATTATTATTTTAATTATATTTTGATTAGGCAATTGATATTATGTATATTATTATATTATATTTTCGAGTGGAGTTTGAGTTATAACCGAGTCGAGTCAAGTTAAGTTAGACTCTCCCTTGCTCAAACTCAACTCATACTATTTGAGTTCGAGCTGAGTTTGAACTCGTTCATTTAAATGTTGAGTTTTGAGTCAAATCGAGCCGAGCTGAACACCAAATGCTCACGAGCTATCTTGCTCAATTAGCAGCCCTAACTACTTTGAATAGCCAGCAGGGGTGTTTTTCTCTTGGTGAGGGAGACCTCTTGATGGTGGCCTTATCGAGGATTTAAAATGGAATCATATATTTTTAGATTCTCTTAGGTAGGTGACGGAGTCGAAAGCTTGATAAGTCAACAAGAGCCAAGGTAGGTGTGGTCGCAGTTGAATTGGCTTCTCTTAGGAAATTCCCACTTATAAAGTTTTCATTTATAATGGCTTTTTTAACAAGCTTAGTTAAGAAAACCCACAATTTGTTAAATCCCAAGAACACTGAACAAATAATGTATAAAAATATTGAACAAAAACTAAATAAGTGGACTCTTCCTAAGGTTTACCCAACTAATGTGTATACTAAAGGCTGAATAAAATTTAAGTAGCCCTATATAAAAAAACCTTTCGAAAAAAGTGTTAGTATTAGTAATGTTACAGATAATATTAACTTATTAAAAATTAAATTAATAGAAGAATTAAAAGCTAAATATAAATATATTCATCTAGGATTAATTCAAGTAGCTATTAAACCTTTAATTATAGAATGTTTAAATACTTTACTGTTATTATATCTTTGTGACAAAAGACATAACAAATTTCAAGATTTCTTATTAGGAGTAATGGAATCAACTTAAGGAACTGGACCAATAAATTTCAATTGTTATCCCAATTCTTCACTAAGTATTCAAGATCCTAATATTAGTGAAGCTTTATCATTAAATATTAAAATACAAGGGTCTGATATGCTTCCTGGATCAATGAATTTATGTGTTATATATAGAATTTGTCTAAAAGCAATGACTACTATAAGTCCAAATTGAAGAATAGAGTCACATAAAGGGAAAACTACACGGTTCCAGATAGATGTTACAAAAGCAAATATAACTATTCCTAAAACAATTACTTGGAATGAAATAGAATTGCCTCATTCATGGAAACTAGAAAGTGTAATACCTCCTAAGGATTAACAGACAGACTAAAAAATATATAGAAAATACAAATGGAGATATTGAAATTATTTTTAGTAGACCAAGTATTTCAAGTAGACAGTATAATATCTAGTCCATCATGTTCAGAAGATACTTTTACAAGTATAAAAGGAATTTATATATTGGAACAACAAATTCCACATAAACCAACTTTCTCTGAACTGAATCTTAAAAAAATACATATCAATTTCAACCAGATAGAGAAAAGTGTTCAAAAGAGTTTATGTTATCCAAAAATGATAAATTCAAAACTTGGTATTTCAATAATCATACTAAAGAATAGTTGGATAAAAAATAAAAGGATTATTATGATTATTTAAAAATGATAGGCACTGAAATTCCATTTGTACACTGGTATTATAAAATTCAAGATTCTAAAATTCAAGTTTCTACGGAAACAAGAACATGGGATACTAGTGATGGTAAATCCATAACTAGCAAACGCGCTCTAGTAGGGAAGCTTACATATTGCAATATAGAACCCACATTTTATGTAAGAATAGGTCCAAAATTGAATGAAAAAATGGCTATAATAATTAAACAAAATAAGTACACCCATCTTCATTTACAGACATTAGCAACTCATTTTTCTTAGTTAGAGGAAAAATAGTTACCTCGTGAAAAAGATAAAGAAAAGATTATAGAGAAAGTTACTAATGAAAATATGACATTTGTATTACTAAACCTCCAATAACTAAGACTTTTAATACTAGAAGCCCTCTAAATGAGGAATTTCTAGATAAATTAACTAGAAGATTAGGTGGTTGAAAGACAACTAAATCTATTAAAGTAATTAGTGAAATAGAGGATTTAAACTAATTAATTAATCAATTTTCTTCTAACAAAATTGAAATGGCTAGGCCTTATTAGCAACAGTCTTTGCCTATAGGGAGACATTATTATCAAAGACCTACACCTACTTCAGTCTTATTTGAACAAAATTATATGAATTATGCATTATCTTATGATAGTAAGTTTATTTATGAATAGAACATAGATGGTCAATCAAAATATCAAATAATTACTACCTTACATAATATATTAATGTATTCCACAATATGTAAAACAACAAATAATAGTGATGGGCAAATTGATGAATTTATCACTGCAGGATTTTCCGGGCATGTTAAAAGGTTGGTGGGATCACTACCTTCAACCTGTGCAAAAGATTGAAGTATTAGGAGCTACAAAGTTAGATCCTAATACCAATCAGATTAATTTAGTAATCTTCAATCATTTGATTGGTATTAGGATCGAACTTTGTAGCTTCTAATACTTCAATCTTTTGCATAGGTTGAAGGTAGTGATCCCACCTACCTTTCAACATGCCCAAAAATCCTATAGCTATAAATTTAGCAATTTGACTACCACTGTTACTTGTATTGTGGAATACATTAACATATTATGTAAGGAAGTAGTTATTTGATATGTTCCATTCATAAATGAACTTACTATCATAAGATAATGCATAATTCATATAATTTTCTTTAAATAAGACTGAAGCAGGTGTAGGCTTTGATAATAATATCTCCCTGTAGGCAGAGACTATTGTTGATAAGGCCTAGCCATTTCAATTTTGTGAAAAGAAAATTGATTAATTAATTCATTTAAATCCTCTGTTTCACTAATTACTTTAATAGATTCACTTATCTTTAAACCACCTAATCTTCTAGTTAATTTATCTAGAAATTTCTCATTTAGGGAGCTTCTAGTATTAAAGGTCTTAGTTGATGCTATTGGATGTTTTATTAATATAGATGTTATATTTTCATTAGTAACTTTCTCTATAATCTTTTCTTTACCTTTTTAAGGAGGTAACCATTCTCCCTCTAACTTAGAAAGATGAGTTGCCAATGTCTGTAAAAGAAGACGGGTGTAATTATTTTGTTTAATTACTATAGCCATTTCTACATTCAATTTTGGATCTATTCTTACATAAAATGTGGGTTCTATATTGGAATATTTAATATTCCCTACTAGAGGGTGTTTGCTAGTTATGGATTTACCATCACTAGTATCCCATGTTATTGTTTCCTTAGAAACTTGAATTTTAGAATCTTGAATATTATAATACCATTGTATAAATGGAATTTCAATGCCTATCACTTTTAAAGAATCATAATAATACTTTTTATTTTTATCGAATGGTTCTTTAGTATGATTATTGAAATACCAAGTTCTAAATTCATCATTTTTGGATGACATAAACTCTTTTGAATACTTTTTCTATCTAATTGAAATTGATAAGTATTTATTTTTAGATTCATTTCAGAGAAAGTTAGTTCATCGTTATAAATTCCATGTGAAATTTGTTGTTCCGATATATAAATTCCTTTTATACTTGTAGAAGTATCTTCTTGGTAGGATGGACTAGATATATTATGTCTACTTGAAATACTTGGTCTATTATATATATATATATATATATATATATATATATGTCTGTGTGTGTACAAATACACCCTTGTAAGAAGTACAATTGATCTAGAATTCTACAGCATTTAAGGTAACTTGATAAATGTACATAGTGATGTATTATGTTGTAACAACAAACACATAAACTTAAGACATCCTTTCAAAACTTACTCGAAATTGAATATTTATATAGACAATATCACTAATATATCATATCTTAACTTAGTAATTATTTGATGTGAAATTATTTTTTTGATTATTACTATCTACCCACCTTTTAGATTCTCGCTCTTAAAATTTTCTTTTCTTAGCCATAGGTTCATTTCACACAAATAACCCAAACTAGCTCATTACCATTCAATACAAGTCGTGAGCCAATTCTGATCCTATTAGTAACGATGGGGCCAAAACATAATTTTACGGGTCTAAGTTATCCCTTAAAATGGTTATTTTAAGTTGAAGATTTAATCTAATGATATTTTATGGAGACATTATTAATAAATCATAATGATTTGAGGTAATTATTTTCTTAAAATTAATAAAATCATATGTAACTTCTATAATCCGTAACTACTTCCAAATCCCTTGAAATTATTGAAAACCTGCCTAGAAATCATCATTAGTCGAAGCATAGATACATCCGCCATAAAATTATGAGTTTTACGTCAATGTATGTATTGCATGTAGGACTCATTTGTCATAACATATGTCTTGATCAAAACATGTAATTATAATGTTGTATACGTGGTGGCTACGCAATGGGCAACTTTTTGAGGTTTAGTCATACGTTGACGTCAAAGTTTGACTCGAAATGTTGCCTACATTCTTTCCCAGCAAACTATATCAAGATTGCTATCCGTTCTTCAGTATGCAAAAGGCGCAGGTTCACTAGTATATTGGCAAAGAAAGCTGAAATCTTGATATTATCTTGGTTTAATTGCTTACAGTAAATACGATCAAAGACAGTAAATATGATCAAATAATAATATTCTCTCTTTATATCCGGATTAGCTAGTACAAGCCATCACCACCATTGCTCACCGTAAATCGAACGCCTTCACTAAGAAATCTGAAACTTTTAAAACTATAAGAAACAACCCTAGATATTAAACAGACAAAATATGCAAAACCAGCCGTCGGTAATTAAGAACAAATAGTGCTAATTCACCTCCTGTTAACTTCCAATCAAAAGTGCTTCTTTTTTCTCCTATTTTTAGCGGCAACAATATGAAGCATATGCACTTCTACCCAAAATATGCTTTCTACACAACAGAAACATTACGAGAAACAGAATAATTGAACTATTTTAATCTTTGTAATGTGCCAAGATAATTACTATATTCAAAAGTTCAAGCAATTAATCAACAAGATTGCAGATATACTAAAATGCAGATTGAGCTAGCTTTGGCTTAGATGAACTTCCCACGTTCAGTAAATTAAGAAAGATAAATTGGCAATTACCCAATTTAAAATAAAGGGGCTATGATAATATATCAATACTTGAAGCCAAAAAAGTGCGAAAGTTGAAGGAGATAGCTGGTGATATTGGCGCGGCTCAATCTGAGATAAGTCTTACTCATAATCGGTAGAACCATCTTCGGATTGAACCTCACCAATATCGCTTTGCTCTTTCCTACACATTCTCTCCTGCTGCATTCTTCTTCGCTCTGATCTGAACTCCTTCCACCTAATTAAGTTTATATAAACAAAGTGCACACAGAATGTAGCAGGAAATTAAATGTTATATATATGCACCGAACACTACATTATATATAGTTTCAATATAGTTGCTATGTGTAGCATATACTTGTATGTAGCTAGCAATACATATAAAATACAATCAAACAAACTTAAGGAACTGCATAAGCGCATAAAAACCTGATCACGATATTCTATCAAGAGCTGGCCATGCGTAAGTCTGTATTAACTAATTTTGGACTAACTCCCAAGTGTTTCTTGTAATATGAAGAAAAATATATTCCCATCCTTGTCGTCATGCATGATATCAGAAACAATTTCAAGTAAAGTGAGGATCAATGAGGATATCAATCAGAGATATATTATTTATGCATGGCGGATTAACGAGTAGTCTAATATAATATAAAACTATATATTAACGCAAAACTCAACATATATGACTTTGAAGAATGCAAGTAATTGGGAGTGCAAGAACATGGAAGTGAAAGGCAAGTAGCGGCGACATAGCTAGAACTAATACTGATGAGTCGTCCATGATCAAGTTTAAAATGAACTGATTAGAGATTGGTGGAGGGAAGGAGGTGGACGGAGAACATATATGTATATGGAAGGGGAAGTGTCAAGTGAGGGTGGGAAGAGGGTCGCCTCGGGATGGTGAAAGGGAGGAGGTGAGGGGAATGATGGAGAAGGGGGGCAATTGCTTACTTTTAAGAGTCGTCTCATGCTCCCCTCTGTACTCATAAAATCAAACCCTTCTCCCTCGCGCATGCTCCTGCAATATTCTCCTACATAAAACACCAAACCCTCCCTTTTCTTTTCATGTTTCCTCCCTTTATCCTGCATTTTTATGATCGTCAATAATGCCATTATTATGGATCATTTTCTTGTTTTTACTTTTTATTGACAACCACCAATCAATTTTCTTTTCTGGTTATCAGTATATATATAATGTTCGTCATTCTAAAAGCTAGAGTAGCAGGTAAACAAGCTAATCCGATAAAATAAAGATCGAAAATCCATATCTTTTTCTTCTTGCATGAGCCACTCCCTCTACTTTGATGTGGTGCCATGACCGAACCATAAGGCTTTGATTTTGTAGAGCCGCCTGTTTTGCAACCCAGGTTTGATCAATTTGAAAGGTTATTCAATGTAGATGAAATAACTCAATTTTGGAAAGTAAAGAGGGTGCTACTTCTTTTAGTTATGCTCGACTCAATCTATATCGGTAGCTGGTTTTTTAAATCTTTTAGTCTAGTCGAGCTTGACATTAATGAGTATACGTTCAAGTATTGATCTTGAGTAAAAATATCTATACATCACCAAGTTTCTCTGTTATGTTTTCCCTATTAATAAATAGATTGGTACATTATAAGTGGCAACTAGCTCATACTTGCATGGATATATAGCAAGCTTGAACCAATATTGGTTACCAATCACGAGTCAAGAAAGTGAAAAACAAAGGGGTGCACATATTAAGAATTTCCACACAATGTTGTTTGAGAAAGCAAGCTGGAATCATTTATAATCAGTGCTGAACACGTACGCTGTTTCTATTTTTTTTTCCAATATTTTAATTTTAGATGAGCTTTACAATAAAAGGAATAGGATAAATAATTATAGGCCATGGATAGTAAATTGTAACAAATTTTACTTGGGAACACAACCGCAGAATGTCAGCGAAGGGATAGTCTTGAAAGCAGTTTGGGAGGATGTGTATATAAGCACCATTAATCCATTCAATCTTAAAAGGCTCTCTCAATTGTCACGACCACTCTCTCCGGCTCCTTGTCTTTCTACCTTGGTCCAATATTATCATCACTTCCCATGCCTCACACCTCTCTCTCTCTCTCATGGTCAGTCCATCGCCTACACAAACCGGAGACAACGGCGCTAAAAGAGCTTTGTTCTGAACTCTCTAAGGGAGACAACATTGGTTTGCGACCCCTCCTAGCCTTTCCTTCCTTCCAAAGTTTTTATAGTTTCTAAGCCGCTTTTTACACTCACCCAACATCTTAATTTAAGCACCAAATGAAATGTTAACATGCACGATATTTAAGCTTATAAACTAAGAGCTTTTCTAGTCCCCATCATTTGGATGACTCAGTTGGCGTGACACAGATTTCCTCACGCGTAGTTTAAACCTCAATTAGCATTCTGCATTCTTCTGCCTTGCCTGGCCTTGCACAATTAGTTCTTTCAACTTCTTCTCTTCCTGCATCAGATCCAATGTTTCTAACTCTAATGAGCTGTTCTCTCCTTGCAATGACATGCCCATCTAATTGACAGTTTAAAAGTGCCATCCATATGGTAATTTTTTGTCACCTAGGACTAGTTGTTCAGTTTTTATTCCTAGTAGGTAAGTCAGTTTTATCTTTTAAACAGTACCGTTGCATATTTACAACGCAGATCACCCTCTTTAAATTTGGTACGAATTTGACCTTATAGTTTTAACTTATACTTCATTTTTTAAACAAAATTTTTTGTAAAATCTGACTAGCTTATCTTTGAAAGTATGGTATTTAACGTATATTTAATTAACTAATGATGACCAAAAACTTGGTTTGATCTAGTTAAACACAATATAAAGTGTACCGGCTACATAAATCTGATATTATAATCGGTATGATATTTAAAATTTTAAATATGACTAGTTGGTTGCAACTAAAAATTTTCATTTTTGAGGTCACTGGAACCAGTTTTGAATACTGCCCATGCATTCGTTGAACATGAGAGTGAAAAGCAAATGTTATTGTAGGGTTCAAATAAGTAGAAAAAGAGAGGCCGCTTTTCAGTTTAGTTTTCTTTGTGAGCATTTGTTAGTTAAGAACAGGTAGTATCATGCATATGTAAATATGACACAAATTAAAACAATATTTCTGATCAATGCAATTATTCTTGTAAGGTGTTTGGAATATACACAAGTCCTTTTTGCATGCTTCATGTTCCTAATGTAAGCACAACACACTATGATCATCACACAGACACCTTTTGGCAGTCAAAGGTTGGCGTAGGTGGACTAAAGAGACAAAGAGACACCCGTGTTTCAAACTCATCACTCATCAGAAACTTCCTGCTTTCACTACTTTCCCGAAGAATGTTTTACCATTTACTAGTCGTCTTCTTCCCTCCCCTTCCATGCTAAAAAAGTTGTACTACTGGAGCCCCATCCAATTTGATCATGGTTTTTTCCCGGTTACCACCCAGCTTTCACCAGACATGTAATTAGGGAAAGGGATAAGAGAGATTCTATGTGGATACCTAGCTCCCCTCTTTTTCCCGTTTTGAGTCTTCTGAGGTTGTAATAATATGTGCCATGCATGCAGCGTACCATCAAATATGAACTAGCCAAGGTTCCTGCACAGAGTGCGGACAATGTATACTTAATTTATTAAAAAATATTATGATAAATTTTTTTATAAAGTATTTTTAAGACGAATAGAAGCTTGTTATTATTAGCTATATATTTTTGTATATATCACATATATGTTGAAATTTAATACATATGAAGAAGATATTATTTGTTAAAGAATTAATTTTGTGATATAATGACTCAAAATTTATTTGAATCTTAGTTTTATTATTAGTTAGAAGATTTATGGTTATTTTTGAAGATTAACTATTTTTTTTAATTTTTTTTGACTTTGGATCTTAATTTTATTGTTAGTTAAAAAATCTTAATTTTGTTGTTAATTAAAAGAATTACTATTATTTTTGGAGATAATTATCAGCAGAAAACCTAGAATTAAGGTGGTGTAAGAAACCTTCTCTACATGAAAAGAAAAAGTTGAAATGAAGATATTATTAGTTAAATAATTAATTTTGTGATTTAATGGACTCAATATTTCTTTGAATCTTAATCTTATTGTTACAAGATTTATTGTTATTTTTGAAAATTAAATATTTATTAAAAATAATTTTGTTACTTTGAATATTAATTTTATTGTTAGTAAAAAAATCTTAGTTTTGCTGTTAATCATAAGATTTATTGTTATTGTTAGAAATAACTTATTTGTGGAAAGCCTATAATTTAGGAGGTGCAAGAAACTTTCTTTGACAAATTCCTATGAATTTTACTTTTATTGCTAGTTAGAAGATTTATTTTTATTTTTGAAAATTAAATATTTATTACTTTGAATATTAATTTTGTTGATAGTTTTAATGTCTTAGTTTTGTTGCTAATCATAAAATTTACTGTTATTTTTTGTGATAGCTTATTGGTGGAAAATCTATAATTAAAAGAGAAGGTCTATACGAATACAATTAGTAATTGCTTGTATGTTCCCACGAGAAAGATCTACCAGCTGGTAATGTGGGCACGGTGTTGCAGGGGGCTCAATAACATTTACTGGTAACGAGTTTGTATTATTTATAATTAATTAGAGAATCGATATGTTTGGATCATGCATGGCAATTTTGGCCGAAATGATTTGTAATGCTTGTGCATTGCTTTTGGCTTATCTAGCTGTGTTTTACGGTTCTTACCGCAAACTCTGACGTCGTTCATTCTCAGTAGTAGTCTAACGATTCTAACCAGCTATGATTTCAAGAATGCCTTAATTTCAAGTCAACTTCATAATTTTATTTATCCGTGCTAGTTTTATTCGTGCAATTTCTGAGCGATAAATACAATTAAAAATAAAGATGGGTTTCGTAGATATAAAAATATTATAAATTAAAAAATCATAAAAAATCAAAATAAAATAAAATGAAATGGATTGAAAATTTTAAAGATTTTTTATACATGTCTGAACGATAAGAAAATAAAATACTAATTTCTAATTGTGTCTATCGAAATTTCTCCCAATTTTTTTATTCTTTTCACAAGAAAATGTTATTTCTAACATTTTTATATAAATTGGCTTTAATTGACAAATAAATTTCTTTTAACTAAATTTTTGGATATCGAAATACAAAGAAATTTTTGACCTTAAAATTCCAAATTTCTTTTATATAATTTAAGTACATAAACAATGTACAGAAGGGACGATGATTGACGAATAGACTACTTCGAACATGTTAATAATTTTAGTGTAACCAATATAAAATAACTACAAGCTACCCTCTCTCTCCTTTTAATGCAATGAAAAATTAACCCCACCCTTCCTATCACTGGTGGAGAAAACGCTTTGCATGGCCAGATTTGTCACCTCCAAAAGCCGGGACAAAATATACAGGGGCTTTGCCACCAACTACCGTGACAGAAGCTTTTGTCATTGTTTATCACAGCAGCTCGTGACACATACCTACCGTGGCGAAAAACCCATATTAAATTAATTTATTACTTATTTGATACTGATCAGCCGCAACGCTCTATTATTTGACATAAGCTTTTTGTGGCAAATACCATAAAAATTGTAACAAAAAAACGAATGTCACTCCTTTGGGCTAAAGCAATCCATTATTTACCCCTGAATTAAATCAACTCATCCCCGTCACATTCTTTTCATAAAGACATCACTCGTTTTGAAACTAACACTGTCAAACAATGACACGATAGGTTTGCAATCAATTAACGGTTAATGTGACAATGCTATATTAAAAAATAAGAAATAAAAATTAATACAAAATAAAATAGAGCTAAGAAAATGTAAAATAAAATAAATAAACTAAAAATATACATAATAATTAAATAAAATAAACTATTATTTCATTTAATTTCTTATCACGGTCATTATTTAACCCATATGCAAGATATGAAATAATTTTTTTAATATTTTTTCAAATTAGAATTATACCAGGACATTAAATAAATTAATATATTTTATTGTTTATGTAAAATTTTTATTTTGAAATTATAATTATGTTATTATGTTATATTTTATTTATTTAAACTATTAACATAATTAATTTAAATCTTCATTTGGCATATCTACATCTTAGAATAATGGCAAGTTAAGGATCTATATTCACCTTTCTTAAAATAATGGATCTTCACCCGGCAGATACTGTATATAGGAACTAATTTACATATCTCACAATTTACGCATCTTAAAAATTTGCTTAAATTCTTTCACCTTGACAGTGGGCGTAGTCCATGCAGAAAATTTAGTCCAATCTAGTACCATCAAATACCAACCCGAGTCAACTCCAATACCATATATGGCCTTAAGAGTAAAATGATAGACAACAATCTTAACCTCAAAAGTAAAAGATCTGATTACATCACCTCAAATATACTAGATTTATGTTATGTGGTAATAGACAACAATCCATGCACTTACCTTTAGAAAATTCTACCTTGAAATTCCTTACTTAAGAAAATTTCCTTACGCCGGTCCATGGACCAGCCCATATCCATTCCAATCTACGTATGATTCAATCTTGGGTGGGCCTTGATGATACTAAGAAGAATGTGTATATTTTAGGTGTAACATTTTGGCTTCTTTTATTTTTTTCAGTTGACAATTAGGCATGACGCAAATTTGTCCATAAATAAACATATTTTTCCAAACTTAGAAATAGTACCCACGTTTTCATAATGAGAAAATTTTCAAGTTGAAACAAATAATGGACAAAAGACCCACGATGTAATAATGTGGTGAGGGATGCACCGCACTAACTTAGTACCATGTTCTTCAATATGTGAAATTTATAATTACTAGTATTTGACTGCGGGCGAATTCCCACTAACATTGCTTTCTCCTGTGTCCCCTGAATTCATATTGTTCTCTACACTTTAAACATGGACATCAGTTAAACCCATACTTATAACCTATTTGTTCACAATTTGTGGTATGACCTATTTGTTCACAATTTGTGGACTAACCTAATTGTTAACAATTTGTGGACTAACCTGGATTATTTACAGTACATAATCTTCCGCACCATCCAAGTAAAGAAAAAAAGAAAAAAGAAAAAGAAAAAAGAAAAAAGACAAGATCTAATTTTATTCCTTCACCAAAATCTGCAAGCTCACTGCCTCCATTCCCAATATCAGAAAACACTCAAAAAAGACATAAGCATCTTGCCATCATTAATTTTCTCCATTCGCCGTCATCACCATTAACATAGTCACTGGTGCTATGCAATGTTTGTGTAAGGTACTCTCCTCATTTTGCAAGAAAGATTATCACTTACTTCAAACACAAAGGATGCGGTCAATATCAAAGACCCAACGCCCGCGTATGTTACCCTCGACTAAGTCGAGCATGGTAAACTTGTGACAAAGCGAAATTGCATTGGTGGCTAATGGGCAATGTTAACGTTAGAGCTTCCTGTAAGAAATTGGGTGGTAATGCCTGCATACTTAATTGTGACTCTCGGCCAACCACTGATCTGTGAGGATCTTAATGATCGTTGCTGCCTTATTTTGACAGCTTGAACTCACATGGTAAAAAAATAATAGCGTAGTAAAATGTAAAAATGCGCACAAGGATTTATATAGTTCGGCAAAAACACCTCGAGTAGCATTCTCATCCTGCAATTGGATTCTGGCTTCCTCTAGCATTCCACACCATAAACTAATTATTACAGCCGCTTCCCATGGAATATTATTGTTCACAATGTCCCAAATACAAATGAGTAAATCTTCTATAGTTGTTACACATTGACAATGAAAATAATAGTCAATTACATGCTCGATACAATGATTTGTATAGCAGTTAGATCATTAACTAAAGTAGCAGATACACATAATAATGAGATAAGTAATGGAATCTCAAAAGATAATACCCACATTACCTTAATCATGCCTTGGTTGGCAAACTAGCTGTCTCACATTTACACCATCAAGCTCTTGGTCATCTTCCTTGACACAAGGTAAAAATCACATTCTCCTTAAGCTCAATATTTATATAGAGAGATGCCATAAGAACACGCATGTTGCCTGCAAATCGAAACAAAACAACCTCTCCTCGTGATAAAAAGTTCAGCCTCTTCACCATGTAATATGATCAGAAGGCCAAACCACAATAAAAATCCCTACACCACCTAAACTCATAACCCTAGCAAACAAAGGCATTCAACGTATGAGGACAAAACACAAAACCCAAGTGAGTTAGAAAGGCCATGGATTCAGATGCATGGAGTCGGGTTTAGCCTTTGTAGAATGTGAGACAATTGCCAGGGACATGGATTTGGATAGTGTTGAGAATCTTATTATGCTTCGGCCTCTCGATGGTATTATACAAGAAATTCTGAGGATAAAATTTTTTGAGGGGAGGCAATAAAACCTTACCTCGGAAGAGTTACACATCGGCATTAAATAGGTCTCAAGTACAATAACAACTCCGGAGTCTTAATATAGTAGAAGTTATCAACCATGCAATGCAATTTTCTTTGTCTTCTGAGCCATAGTACATCACAAGCTACACCTCACCTTAGAGGCCAAACTAGTAGACAAGATTTTGTATTGGTGCTTCCAAACTAAGTAAAATAATAATGGTTAAAAGATAAAATCAGGATACCTAATATCTTTCAATTAATATGAGCTTACGTTCAACTGCATGATTAGGTAGGTGGCCACCCTCCATATGCCAACAAGAGTGAGCAAGCCGATCTTAACTTGTGTTCAAACTCGGCTCAAATAGTTCGAAACTTGTTTGAACTCAATTCGAGATCGAACGAGTTTTGAGCATACATTCTCTAGTTCGACTTAAATATCTTTTATGTGCTCAAGTTCGAATACACTTAAAACTGATTAATTTTTGCTAACTCGAATCGAGCTCGAATACACTTAAACTGTTTAATTTTCTCTACTTCGAACCCAACTCGTTAATGAGCTCATAACCAACTCGATAAAAAATCAAAAGTACCTCATTTAAAAAAAATGAGGTCAATGTGAACCCCACAACCTTAAGGTCATCACTTAAACACTTACCATCTCAACTATCTCACTTTTTCATTATTATATTGTATATAAATAAATAAATATATTATAATATAATATAATATGATATAAAAACTATATTATTATATTATTTTATTGGGTTGAGTTACAAGTCAGTTCGAATTATAACTAAATCGAGTCGAGTCGAACACGACCTTGTTCAAACTCGGCTCGTAAAATTCGAGTTTGAGTTTGAACATTTAAATGTTGAGTTTCTAGTCGAATCAAGCCAAACCTAAACGCTAAATATTTACGAGTTGACTCGCTCAATTAACAACCCTACAAAAAAGTGTGCATAATGGACCCCCACCTAGTCCTTTTAGCCTGGGGCATGGTTAGCATCCTTTACTTCGCTAACCTGGAATAGTCTCAACACCATGTACTGTTCCATAAGAGCAACATACTCACTAAATTGGTTAAATTAATCTTAAATTCACTAAAATTAAACTAATTTCACAATAGTATGATTCTGAGTCTCTACGCGAGTAACCTGTGGTGGAGAAGAATTTACCAACACAAGCTCGTTCAGAGAATAAGAAAGGAAAAGAGGGACATGAGAGGTCTGCCAAGCTAAAGAGAGAGAGGATGAGAGGACGGGATAAGGCATAGGTAATCCAGCACGTACCCTTTAATATCGCTCTAATGACTCTTCAACAGCGTCTATCCTGTGACCTTTCACTTCTCCACGCACCTTATTATCCCACCTATATTATTAATAACACCTCTTCATCAACCAAGGTGATTAATCACATCCCTCGGTTACCTACGTTGACCCGATAAACATTCTAAAATTATTCATAACCACCCCTTCGACTTCCCAATGAATTTATTAACTTACATCCTTTCACATTATCCCATTCAATTTAATTCCCACATCTTAGAGCACAATACATATCATTCCCACCCAATAAATATTCTAAATTTATTCATAATCACCCCTTCGACTTCCCAATGGATTTGTTAACATACATCCTTTCACATTATCCCATTCAATTTAATTCCTACATCTTAGACCACAATATATATCATTTCCCCACAAGCCAAGATTGGGACTATTCTTTGAAGGTGGCATGGGCATCGCTAAGGTCAAGTCGAGTTAGACATTTAAACTTGCCCAAAGAAACACAAACTAATGTCCCCATGTGCTATCTGTTCACTTATAATTTTTCTATTTTGAAAAATATTTTTCAAAAACGTCGAGAGTCCACACTTAATTAAATCAATGGGCATTTTTAGGCCCAACATTTTCGAAGGAAACATGACAAGACTAATATAACTAATGCAATTCTTAGAATGGATGTTTAACAATTATATTTGGATGCTCATAATATTCGCATTGTTCATATAGATATACACCCACGAACGCTAACACAACCGTGCCTACCCACACACACACAAGAATAATACATACACATGCATAATTAAATAATTCAAATTAAATAATAATAACATATTTTCCCTATATGTATAAGAACTTGAGATGCTTCAAATACGTACAAGAACACGTGTGCAAAACCTTAAGTAGAAAAGTTATTTTAACAAGTGATTAATTTAGCCACAATGGGATTTATTACCGTGTTTTGCATGCAAATCCATGGGATATACGTAAAAACCAAAAGGGCCCTCCCTCTTACTCCGTATTGATTCACTGCATAGGACTACATAAGGATAAGAGTTAACTAAAATAAATACGAGGTTTCTCTTCACAGCACATTTGCCTTTAAAGGTACAAGGTTAAGAAGAGTTACCTGAAAATGATACATTCGAACACATTTTTTGTAGTAAATGTATTATTACATTCACTAAAATTGTAGATACATCAAAACCATTTAATGATAAATACTTTTGGAACTATAATTCCGGTAATCCCCCACTTTGGAATAAGGTATTGGTGATAGCAACAATATAAGCACATCATAAAAATGATAAGTTATTGGATAAAAACACACATTAAGAACTTGAATCATAAAAACCAGTTTCCACAACAACTAATCAGACACAGATGAATTAATGTTAGTAATTAAGTAAAGTTGAGGACAATAGGTATGCAAATAGCATAATAAAGATCTAAGAACCAGCCGGTAAGGAGATCTCAGAACTTACACCATGACAATTGGACCCAAATCTCAGCAATACCAGGTCATTGCCAGTTGTAGAAGTTCCGTTAGTCATAAAGGAAGTCTGCAAAAGAGAAGGGGTGTATTAAAAAAAAAAACTTCTGCTTGGCTTTAAAATATTTAGCATATGATTATGATATATATATACATATAAAAAGGGTGAGAGAAAACTTTGAGAAACATAATAAGAACCTTTGTATCCAAGTCGATGGTGGAGATTAAAAGATAGAATTAGTTATGTAAATAACTCAAATCTGATTTGGTGCATTTATTTAAATCTAATAGCTATTATTAAGGCTCTTATTAGGTTTCTCAAAATATCTCCGTTTTAAAGTTCATCTCTCTTTCACGACACACACACACTCGCTATCTATATATATACACGGAAAAGGTTTCTCAACAATGTTTTATAAGACTATAATGATATTGTCAGAACCCTATTTAAAATATGCACAGTATTGAATAGTACTTTTATAAAAAAGAAGTGGGTACATTCAAGTGCAAGCGTTGACATCATATCTAAAAGGGTCTTATTTCTTCTTAGTTATTTCCTTGTTTAAGAGTATATGACTTGCTAAAAAGATTTTATTTTGGAAAATAAAGAAAAAAATGTATTCACCTCCATGATCAAAGTGCAAGGATAATTTGAAATCTTCATTATCTTATAAAACCTCATCTCTTACATCCAAAACGTTTTTTCAAGGATTCAAAATCAGTACCACGAAAATTTTAAGTAATAGAAAGTGAGTAATTTGAGGAACATGTTTGTAGAGCGAGTTTGACCGGTACGAATTAGTAAAATTTCCTCTACTCTCTACTATGTGGTTACAGTATAAGATAGGGTTTTTTTTTCTCTTTATTCTTTTTGGGGATTTCACACCATTCATTATATGGTAGTTGAAGGCGACCTAATCTAGGGAGAACTAACTAAAAACATTTATCGAATAGTTAGATCTCCACAATCTTTAGGGTCTTATGAAAATCACAAGATTGGACAAATAAAACAAAAACGATCAAAGCGTAATTAATTGACAAACAAGTAAGCACAAAAATAAGTAGGCAAGACAAATAAAGAGTATGAAGCTAAATAAAAGTGTGAGTGTGTGAGGTATAATAAGTTTTATTCCAAATTACTACTTGTATTGATGAACAAGTCAAACTATACAAGTAGTATGATAACTTAGAATTTGATCATAAAACTTAACTTTAAATAGCGATCAAGTCAAATACAAAATAGTTAAGTATATATGTAAGTCAATTTAATGTAAAAGGGATAATAACACACAAGGTGAAGAAGAAAGAAAACAAACAAATTTCAAAGAGGTTTCAAAGAGCTCTCCAAACCCTTTTGTGAGTAGGTTTTTGTAGCTTTATTAAGCAACCTCACAAACAACCAAGCTATGCCTCCTTTACAAGAATCTCTCAAGTGCAAAGGAAGCTTGCACTCCAAACGCCCTTTGAGCCTCTGACAAGCCTTTCTTGACAAGCACTAAGTGCCAAGGATATGAGCTCATCAAAGCTTCAAACACCCTTGAAGGTTTATAACCTTGAACCTACATCTTCTCCAAGCACGTTCTCTCTACAAGTAAGATGCTGCTTCCTCACACACACTCCCACAGCTTGGGAGATATACAACTACTCCAATTGTAACACCCTAATTCGGCCCCAATCAGACAAAATCGTGATATTATAATTTGGAAAGCTATTTGTTGGAATACTTGTGAGATTTATCATGGAAGTGAATCTCAACCCTCAAGGAGTTTTAAGATGATAACATTACATGCCTTATTAAATAATGTATGTTGATCATACTACCATATGAAGACTCATACACTTAAGACTTCTAACTTGAATACTCCGAGTCACAAGAGAGGCAACACCTCCCCGATAACTAAAAGGGTGACTTTATAAAATACATTTGATCACTCTAAGGTACATGAAGGCAACACCAATGTAGCTGAAAGGTTGAAATTTTCATAATGTGGATAAATGATCTCATCCTTATACTTTGCTCCAACCTTTGAGTTAGGTATTCTTATTCTTAGATGATGATGCAAAACTTATATGCATAAACATAGGGTTACCTGCTCAACATACCCACAACAAAAATTTAAATACACTCAGAGACATTCTTCAAGTTCCTGAGCATCATGCCCTAAAACTCATTCTTCACATGGACCTTCAAGGGGTATGAATAGTTAGGGATGTAAACAAGTCAAACCTGCTCGCAAACAATTTACGTTCGGCTCGATTTAGCTTGAACTCGTGCTTATTAATTTGGTACTCAAAAAATACTCGACTGAAAATGGATAGCTCGTTGAACAACTAATAGAGCTTGAGCTAAGGAGTGCACGGCTCGGTTTGGCTCAAAACTCGAGCTCGATGCGTTCACCCTCGAAAAAATACTCAGTTCGACTTGGCTCATCAATACTAGTGAGGCCACATTGAACTTATATAGTGTTGGAAGGAAAATTTTGATCCTATATAAGTCGAGTACGATATAAGCACAAACATTCGCTTGGCTCGAAAATATAGCGAGCCAAACACGAGCCAAGCCCAAACACCATGAACTTTAGTTCCAAAACTATGGGGCCTAAGCAAACCCTAAAGAAGGTCGTTAGTGAATGTCCTAGAGTTAACTACCTTGCACAAAAAGTTAGTTACATAAAATAAAATAGAATAACACTCAACACATTTTGCCAAGCAAAGTCACAATCATCACTAAAATTTATTAAACATCAGTCTTAAGCCTGCTTAGGGGTTCATATTACAATTGAATTTCATTTTTCAAGTTACATAATCATAACAACTCATATGTAAGATTAACACAACAGCCGGTATGCCCATAATGAACCACTCAATCCTTCCAACAATGCCAACCAATCCTGATTGCAGCTTACCTATATATATATATATATATATATATATATATATATATATATATATATATATATAGGTAGGTAGGAAAAACATCAATAATCAAACATGCGAAATCCCTTAATTTAGTCCTAAATTTAATACCTAATGAGGTAAGATTCTGTTTATAAGTGAGAATGAACTATATGTCTTTAAGTTTGGTTAACCACTTTTGAAGAGGTGGTCTAGGCCCATTAGTTTGCCCTTTGGGCCAGGTTGTCATACATGGTATCAGAGCAACCTGATTTCATATTAGATGATGGGTTGGATTAGAGACATTGGCTAGGTTGCTAGCCATGGGCTAAAGAACGATGTGGGCTAGTGCTAGTGACCGATCAAGTGTGGAAATTTTGATGATGACAAAATTTCCTAAGGTGAGTTAATTGTTAGATCCCTTAATTTAGTCCTGCATCTAATACCTACTAGCGTAAGATCTTTCTCATAATGGGAATAGAGTATAGATCTTCAACTTTAGTTAACTACTTTTAAAGGGATGATTTAGGCCTATTAGTTTGTATTTTGGACTAGGTTATTACAAAATAAGTTCATTAATTATCTAAAAATAACTAATGATAATATAAAAAGTTGAGGATGGGTACGATAGTACCCACGAAGGAAATATCCAAATCAAGCATAGGTTGGAGTCACTCAATGGCCACACAACATAACCTCACATCTTGTACCAGAAACCTCAACGGCACTACGTGTATAACCCGTGACCTGAGTTAGGGTTTTATAATCACTAATCGATCAGTTCGACTATTTGTTCGGGTCAGTTCAGCTTTTAGAACAATTAAGCAAGGCGAAGGCCAATCATGTGTATGGGCTATGCGGGTTCTTGTATGCCCAAGTATATGATGATAACATCAGCTACACAGCACCAGACTGACTTATTAGTACGTGCGATATTATGCTATGCTATTTTATTTTGCTAGTGGATAGTAAAATTTGATTTAGGATGTTGATCGTATTAGGACATGTTGGTTAGGATTTTTTAGTTGGGTTAGTTGCTTTTAGACAATTTTTAAAAACTTTTAGAGCCCACTTTACACCTAGCTGGTCTGATCCTAGTCAAGTGAAAAACAAAAAAAAAGTCACTACTCGCAACGTCCCACCGCCTTCCTCCCCGCTAGCTAGTTCCCACCTCCAACCAACCTCTTTCTCACCTTCCCTTCCCCTCACTTCTCCTTCCCTTTCCCTTCTCACCACCCTCCTTGCCATCCTTGGTCATCGTCGATCGCATGTTGCCACCGCCACTTGTGCTACTGGCTAGTGGCCACCTAGACCACTCCCCCTCCGAACTTAGCCCTACCCTCCTCACCCTTGCATGCAGCAACTGTGGCTTCCACCTTCCCCTCGTAGACATAGCCACATTGTCACCCTGTTTTTTGTTTGCCGTCATTGGCTCCTCTTTGAGCCACTGCGAGCTGTCCTTCCCTCTCCCAATTCTTTTCAATTGTTTTGTGATCATGTCACTACATTTTTTAAATGATTTTTGTTGATATTGATGATGAATTTATAATGAAATCAGTTATTGAATGTGATTTCTTGATGATGTAAATTTAATTATGGTCATGGTATATATATAATCATCTTAAGTTGCAAATAAAAACAATTACTTAAATGAGTAATTTTGAACCCTAATGTAGCACTTGTGGATTGACTCATGTTAATGATAGTATTTATAATATTCATGATGATGAAATCATTTTATGATATGGATGAATTATATTTATTGGATTATCACTCAATTGATGTCTCCTATGTTTAGATGGGTTATAAATTTACCTAATCATTAATTTACTTATATTGTTCGTGATGATTATATGTGGAATGACTCATTATAACTTTGCGATGTTGACCTATTTGTTGAATTAATTACTCTCATATGATTAATTCATGTTATTACATTGAGCATAATTGTGGTATGGTATTATTATATTCCTCACCTTCTCATACATGTGTAGGTTCATAACATGAATAGTTAGATTATGGATATGAGGTCATTATTATAGTCATCATGTAATAGTAATATTATCTCATTAGATATTTAGTTCTTTTACATTTACCTTGTTTCATGTAATTTTGCTTACCATTTGTTTTTAAATTGTTGTAGTGGCTGAATAGTTACCATACTTAATTGTTCATTTTCTGTACCATGCCCTGTTCAGTGATGGTGTTGTGATAATTATCACATGCATCCATTTCATTCATGCATTATATAGTTAGCATGGGCGTTAGTGTGTAGATTTGCTTGTGTAGGTCCAAAGTAAGAGCTTGCCGCCTACGAGTCAAACCTTACTTGGAGCTTCTACCAGGTTTGTCAGGACTCGCCTCTTGATTGTTGCTCTATTCCATTGTTGTTTTGTTTTATAGGTCATAGGGCATGTTAAATGGTCATTTTATCTTACCCGACTTAACACAAGTCATTTAAACGTAAAATTATTCTGAAACTAAGAACCCTCGAAGAAAAGATCCCTCGAGCTATTTTTGAAAACTCAGATCCACCGCAAGTTGCCTCGGGCTTATATATATAATTCCCTTCCCAGCATTATAAATATAATTTTTGTCGAATTTTCTTATGAGCCGAGAAATGGAAAAACTAACCTACACATATCATGAGAGGGCACATGTGTAAGTCATAGTGTGCCCTGGATTAGTAAGACAATCATTCCATTCCCAAGGGATCTTGAGAACTCTACGTCTTGAGCTTCCTCACACTCATAGAGGCATGAAGTAGATAGGTACTTTTTGTACAGCGCAAGTCTAGACCTATGGTATCAAAAAGTATTGATGGTGACTACCTGAGAGTATTCGGTCTTTGTGCTCTAAGTAAGAAGAAATATGGAGGTTTGGAGAAGGCTTAAGATACTGGTTTTCCCAAGTGTAGGACTTTTAAGAAAATGCCGAGAGTGGCATTATAACATTCAGTTCCGGATGCCATGAAGTTTGTAGCTCAATGGCTCGTTAGTAGTTTCCCTTAGAATGTTTAGCTGAAGTTATAATTGTTTTTTTACATGAGAGTTATCTCTCATTTGCCAGTTTGATATTTAGTTATTTTCAGACAAGTAACACCCATTGTTGATGGTTTTCTATCATCTATTTAGGTGAGGAGCAAGAGTGGGATATTTTGACCCTGATGGAGTAGTAGTGATTGCTATTTGTAGATACAGACCTAGTGTGATGTATATTATTTGTGTGATTTTATCATGAAGAATTATTTTGTGAAGTGATTGTATTATGTTGAAAATGTTTGAGATTGACTTAGTAATCATGATGGATGTAGTCACTAGATGGGTCGAGACCCAACATAGGATTATTATTTCGCAAAATTTTTCGTCTTGTTGTTGCCTAAAAAATATTATATTGTTATTGTGATAGACTATTTTATTAAACAGGGTGGCCCTTATTGCAATTTTAGGGGAAACACTATCTATTTTATTTTATAATTTTCTAAAATTTTATTGTGGTTAATTTTCTTAGGTGTGATTAATTGTCATGGCATTTACGTACCATCTTGCTAGGGTTTGCATTTCATACATGCATTGGTTTGCTTTATGGTATTTTTTTGTCATATGATGCTAGGTCCCTTTTATTTAGGTTTGGGTCGACTAATTTAATCGAAGTAAGAGTTGGTCTAATCTATCGTAACAATTTCAATTCGGATTGAGAGTGAACTGAATTTAGGATGTTACACCACGTGCAGCCTAAAAACAAATCTACAGTTGCATGCAACGTATCATAACCATATAAATATATCAAAATCTAATTGACAACAGTATGCCCGTATCATACCTCACTAGTAACATGATCAATGTAAAAACATGACTTGAGTCAGGGTTTTATACTCTTGAACTGGTCGATTAAGCTGTTAGTTCGAGTCAAGTTAGTTTGAGAACACATGCGCTACGCCGAGGCTGACTGTGTGTTATGAGCCATGAGGGTCAAATGTACTCATGCATATAATGATAACTTCAGTAACATAGGAGGAAATTTAGTTATAAGAATGTACGATAGTAGATATTTTTTATGTATTGGACCGCAGAATTAGAATTAGGTCATTTATCATGCTTGGACGAATTAGTTAGTCTTTTGGTTGGGATGGTAGGTTTAGAACAGTTATTTTATGCTTGTTGAGTGTAGTTTATTTTACGGTATTGTACCATATTTTATTTTATATTTTTTTAGAATTTAATGATTATGTTTTACTAGTGTCCGAGAGGAGTCAAGTTTAAATTAGAACATTGCCATTGTGTTATGATTTTTACTTCTAGCCAATCATTTTCTTCCCTATTGCATCGACCACCATGACATGCCCCACTTTGCCACTTGTTTCCACCTCCAGCATAGGATGCGTCACCGGCAGCTGCCATCTCCAACCACCCACTTGTTGTCACCACTGACTCCTCACCCTCACCTAGCCTTCCTCTCCTTCTCCCAACCATCGATTCACCCCTCACCGCTGCTTGATCAACTCTCCCGTCCGTCACCTCCCTACTGTTGGCCACGCCTCATCACCGCCAGACAAGCCTCGGCTTCCCTCCCTTCTTGTCATTGGCACTTGTCAGACTGGAATCTCC
The DNA here is from genome assembly GCA_033002965.1 of Piper betle. Taxonomy (NCBI): domain Eukaryota; kingdom Viridiplantae; phylum Streptophyta; class Magnoliopsida; order Piperales; family Piperaceae; genus Piper; species Piper betle. The sequence goes on along the minus strand of JAURVB010006416.1, from coordinate 49,365 downwards.
ATTTGTGGATAACCCAAAGATGCGATCTTTTCATGGCCTCAATGGTATTTCATTTCCACCGTGACTTCTCTTGACCACTGCCGGTGACCCGTTGTCACAACCAGCCAGTCATCAGTCAACCGAGGTCAAGCTCGCCCACTCCTCCTGGAATCCCTCTCTTTCCTCCACCGAGCAGATCTTCCAGCCTCTGTCGACAAGTTTTCTGGTGGGCTGCTAGAATAGTTGATTTTGCTAGTCATGCTCAGCCAGCCCATGTTGTTCTCTTTCCCTTACCTTGCTTGTAAGGATCCCCCCCTCCTCCCTTCCTGTTTGGTCATCGGTAGCAGTAGGGGTCGTCTGATGTCAATGGCACTGGGTATACCTGATTTAGATTTAATTGCATCATATATGATTAATTATCATGATGTATGTGAGAATTGAGCTATGCCTAGAATTGATAATTAAATTGCATAATTGTGTATGAATTAGTTATCATGATTTTGATGACTCCATGTGATTATTAATAATTTTTAATGATGAAATGCGATGAGAATGGGTGGGAGTGGTTTGTATGAATTAGTAATTATTTGATAAATTCATTATATAACTTGAATGCAAATTAGTATTGCTATCTGGATTTAGTTAGTGAAGTTTGATTGTTGTGAATTACGATAAGTGGAATAGTTACATAAATATTACAACATAATTACGATTTGGGGTTATGTTAAATATTTGTAATTGACATATGCATTACTAGTGTTGCATTTGCTTTGTGATGATAGATGCCCTAGTGGATAGTAATTGAATGTGTATTATATGTAATGATATTATTATGCATCATACTAGGCATTAGCATTTAGCTTTGAAGTGTAGGTACAGAGTAGGAGCTCGTTGCCTAGGTGCAAGACCTAGTTTGGAGTTCCTGCCAGGTCCGTTTAGGACTCACTCTCTAATTTTATGATCTCCTCTATTGAGTTTTGATTTGACTGATATAGGACGTGGTGAGTGGTAGATATATTGAATTTCACTTCATACAAGTCATTTAACTGAATGATTTTTGGATTAAAAACCTTCAACGATGAGATCCTTTGAGTTTGTTTTGGAAATCAGCTCCAGATCAAGTTACCTTTGGGCATACTATTTAATTCCTTACCTAGCCCTATAGTATTAATTTTATAATTTTTCTGTGAGATGTAAGAAGGGGAAATAGACTCGCACATACCGTGAGAGGGAGCATGTGTGAGTCACAACGGGATCTGGATTAGTAAGTAGGTCATTTCATTCATGAAGTATTCTAACTATTCCACATTTTGAACTTCCTCAGATCTAGAGAAGTGTGGAGGTTATAGGTACTATAATGCAATTCATATCTAGATGTGTAAATTCAAAGGGTTCTAAAGGTGACTGTCTGAGAGTACTCAGCTTCTGTGCTCTGGGCCAGCTGATATTTAGAGGATGTAGAGAGCTTTAGTATACTAGTTTTTTTGAGTGTGGGATAATTCAGAAAATTCCAAGAGAGACATGGTCTTATCAATACACAAATGTACAACTCCCCAGGAATTTCAATTGCAATTATATTCATCACTGTAGAAATTAGGTTCAAGCTTTCCCAACCCTTTTCATCAATGGACTCTTGAATGTATATGAAGGAGTGCAGTTCGTTCGACAAATTCCTGGGTTTTGGTCTTGAATCCTTCTATCCCAGAGCTACTCCCTCTGAACAGAAGAAACTTGTCAATGAGAATCCCTCTTTTTCTGGTCCGGTTCCTCCACCATCAAGAACCCTAGTTAGATTCATGCATGATACACTTTTTTTAGTTATTGGGAGAACCCAAGCACTCTCTTTTGAATCCTTGAAACAACTCTTTGGAACAACATGAAGAACAAAATCCAGAGGAATCAATGAGTAATCCTGGTATTTGTTCAAGAAAAGCTAAACATGTAGTAATTTATACCAATAAAGATCAGGGAAAATCCCTTTTGATTTCAAAGGGAACTAATATTTTGGGAATGCCCTTCTTCGTGTCTGGGTACCTAGGTATCCACTGTAAGCCTTTCCTCATTTAAACCTTGTCATTAACATTAAGACTATGCCATCCTAAGGTGTTGCTAAATGGAATATAGTATGGAAATGCATTTATTTCCTATGCATCAATTCCGATCTATGATACTATCAGAGTGAAGTATGGGATCAAAGGAAGAGCAAGGGCTAGACTTATTAGTAACAAGTAAATACTTTGTATGCAAGAATCCTTTTGTCAACAGATTGTCATATTATACTTGTGGTCTCTGAAGGATGAGAATATAAAAGTACAGTACGCACCTTTCTAAAAAAATTAGGTTTGTGGATTTGTTCTGTCTTTTGTTGAATTTTTTCACTGCTCGATAGATAGCATAGGACACTATTGAAGTTATAGTGTGATGGCTCCTTAGTAGTTACTCATAAGTGTTCTTATGAAGCTATAAATATTTGATTTAAACATGAGAGTCTATGTGTCAGTTTCATATAGAGTTATTTCTATACCAGTAACACTCGTTAATGATGTTTTCTTATTATATATGTAGGTGAAAACTAGACTGAATGAGCAATGTCAGTACCACGAAGGAGTAGTAATGCCAATTTACACACATGTACTTGCTAAGGATGAAAAGAATGTGATGTTTTCATGATATATGGTTGGCATAAAACTTTATCATGGTGTAAATTTTTGTTGTGTTGATTATCATGTTATATAAAATATGTTCTTTTGAATGGTATGATTAAAACTGAACATGACTATTAAGTGGGTTAATACCCAACTCAAAGGAAATGCTTTGGTGAAAGTAAATGATATGTGTGATAGCCTGGTTGTTTATAGAGTCTTGGTAAATATAGTTATATATTTATAGTGTTGATAGGGCAAACCATAATTGCACATTTAGGGGAAATCCGTTCTATTTTGATTTCATAATCGTTGTTTTTTTGGGATTTTGATTTGTGTTTGATTATTTTGAAATGTAATTGGTTGTCATATCGTACATATAGGACCATGTTAGGTGTTGTGCATTCCATGCATACATTGTGTGCTTGTTGTTTTGTCTTAGGATGTGGGAGTTGATCCTTCTGCTAGGATTGGGTTGTCCGAATTAATTAAGTTGATAATGGTTTGGTCCTCAATAACATTCCAAATCAGGTCAAGAGTGAACTATATTTGGGGTGTTACAATTACATAGAAGCACACGTGCGAAATTTTGCCACAAATACATGCACATATAGGGTTTTGGGTAGGGGCTTATATCATAATTTTTTTAGATCTTGAGTTTAAAACCATTAAGGGAACTCACCCTTGAAGTTTTGTTAAACAAAAGACAAAAACCATATAGTTGACCCGAAGTTGGTAGCATCCAACATAACTCCACTCACTCCGTCCCATGATCATAAATCCAATCTACGATAGAACCAAGTGGAGGATCAAACATGGGAGTTCTAAGGAGCTGGATGAGTCGAGCTCCTCGTCCTAACTTGGTGAGCTCACTCCATGTATCCTAACAACTAAAAATGAAACTATAATCACTCGTTAACTAGGACGACGCAAAACTACCACATATATACAACACACTCATAGGCTAAATTAACTTAATTATCATACTTAAAGACTTGTTAAACTACTAGGTAACCTTAAATAAGGTTTGGGGTTGCAAGTACACTTATTAGAAAGTTTCACACTTAAGGTTCAATCGAATGGACTTAACTTGATCATTTTTCGGACAAACTAAACAGTGTTTAAATGAGCTAAAATTGGGACCAATGGACATGAAATCATTGGGTCATACACAAACTCATCATACGATGGCCCATGAGCCAACACCATGATCAAGGCCCACTAAGGAAATGCTAAGGTGCTAAGAATAGTATTCTTGGACCTAATGCCAATTTTCATAAGGTTCGTTCATAGTTTGGAGAGTCCAAATTGAACTGGGGAAAGTAGGATTGTTAGAAACCATTGTTGGCTTTGAGCCTCTAAACATTTAGATCCAAATTCCAAGTATTTGTGTCTAAGGGGATTTGGTAATAAGAGGCATTGACTTAGACATTTCTATAGCTAGCTAGACCTAAATGGCTTGGGGAATTTCTACCAAAGGTTCTACCCATCCAAAAGATACAAATTTTTTAGGGATAAAGTAGGGACATACTTTAGAGGCTATGTGAAATTTTATGGAATTTCTCTATGAACTAGGGTTTTACCATGCATTCCTGTCTACTCCACAAAACCTGATCAACAAACTACCTAAATAATTTTTAAATATCCCAACATTTAAATGTTTCTAGTAGACTTGTAGCATGTCCTTAGAAAAATTTTGCAAATTTTTATACAATATTTTAATAATCTCAACAAGGAGTACAATCTCAGAGCATGGACAACAACATAGCAAACACACAATAGAATTAGGGGTTTGGTTCAAGCTCTTAATGATATTCGTTTAGCTTGGTAATTTAACACGAAAGAGATAACATACTAGCCTAGAAACATGCAAAATATTGCATTAAAATAATATTGGGTTTGTTCCACATCAGTCGTGGATTAGGTTAGCGAGTTGTTTATAGGTTAATGGGAAAACATTATTCTCTAAACAAGCTTTTAGATTAAGAGAGACCCGTAAAACATGTTTCAAGTCCCTTTTGGAGGTCCAAATGGCCTATCGGTGATATTAGAGCCTGATGGGCTTTGGTGGCCAATGCCAGGTGGGCTTTGGTGTTGGCCTATGTTGATTGTAGAAGTTTCCTTTATGGGTTCGACTTGATGGTTTAAGGGGAGATTGCTTGACGACGGTATTTTGGGTGCACTCCTCTAGATGTGTGAAAGGAAGATTGTTGGGTTTGTCCCACATCGGTCGTAGATGAAGTTGGTGACATATATATAAGTTCATGTGAAAGCCTTATTTCCTAAGTTAGCTTTTAGATTAAGAGAGACTCGTGAAAATTGTTTCAAGTTCCTTTTGGGAGTCCAAAGGGCCCAACAAATAAGACCTAAAAATAGAGTGGAAAAATTGGAGAAAATGGCAGGTAGGCTATTGAAAATAGTAAAGCCACAACCATTTGCCAATTTTGGTACCAATACATACTTATAAGAACCAAACCAGATGAAAAATCCTTCATTAAACATGTAGATTTAACGCTTATGAAGACAAAAAAAATAGTGCATATCTTTATACATATAACATGAAATAGTGCATATCCTTATACATATAACATGTAAAAATCATAACTGTTAATTTAGACATGAACATTCCAAAGCTAAACTACTCTTGACAAGCAGATATCTCAATTATTAATAGGTGTTGCAGGTCTCGGAATGGTTAGGATTGACTGTAAGGGATTCCATACACATGGCAAGCAATCTAGAGTTGCGAGAGAGATGGTCTTGACCCTAACCATACTCCACTCAAATAAAAACAGAAAATAAAAGCCACGACGACGTAGCTTCCAACTTGGTTGGCCAAACACCGAAGGAGGATTGGGCCTTGACCCATACATATCATACCATACATAACTCACGACAACAAGAGCCAGACAAACAACTCAATTTGGGTTAAAACCGATCTGATACTAAAACCATAGGGCAAAAAGCCCAGGCTTTAACAGAATCACGCTTGACTTGAACTCTCTTATAGAGAGCACTCCTTGGTACAATTAAATCACATAGAGTACAGGCTAATAAATAAAGCCTTTTCTAACACAAGCTTATTCTTCAAAATTTTGATCAAAGAAAGTCTAGAGTTCACAATGATAGCAATAGATCCTTAAAAACACTCCCCAAGGTCATATTTATAAGATTTATGTTGGGATTTATACTCCTCCTTTTTGCTTTTTTCAACGGCCAATTTTGACAATCTTTTTATAATGGTCAACTGAAGAACAACTTACTGAGTGCTAGACAAACATTCACTTATAACTAGCCACGTCAACTTTAGTTAACGAACCCATTACAAAGGCCTGATCAAAGTTTTGATAACCCCAACTTAGTCTTACATCTAATAACTATTAGGTAAAATTCGATTTATTAGTGGGAATAGAATAAAGATTTTTAACTTTGGCTAACAACTTTTAAAGAGATAGTGTAGGCTCATTAAGTTATACTTTGGGTCAGAATATTACATACCATATCAGAGCAACCTAGTTATGTATTAGATTGTATGTTAGACTAGGGACGTAGGTTAGGCTTTTGGTCAAGCGCAAAAGAAGGATGTGGGCTAGGTCTAGCAATTAGTTGAGTGGAGGAATTTTGGGGATAGAATTTCCTGAAGTGGGTAAATTGTGATACGCTCGTGAACCGAACTGGCATGTTACAGGCCCCGGTTTAGTTAGCTAATCCGATCCCAACTCATGCAGATCTAATCTCGGCATCTTAAGATGAAGATATGACTAGTCATATAAGGATGAATGCACATAATCCTGACATGATACTACATAAATGACATGCAAACTAATTTACACACCAACAACAATTATGATAAAAATTCTGAAATAGAACGGACAAAGTCTCTCATAAAAGTGCAATTAGGTTGCCCTGTCAAAATAATATATATAAACATATATGCATATATATATATATCAAGCGACGTTGTTCGCACAATCTAATATATTGTTTACTCACTCCAAAGCTTGGATCTTAACCCACCACGCTTCCGCTACACAATCTATTCATGTTTCACATTCTGTCATTATGTCTTAACAATTAATCACAACATGTCATCATGTCTTAGCATTTAATCATGTCACATCATCATGTATCAAGCATTTCATCACACCATTCATAATATAATAACATTATAAACAAAATATTAACCACTCTATCAACTGACATGTGTGCAAGCAATAACAGTGCTCCTCCATCCAAGCTAGCTCCTCCAATTCGTGATTATCACCTACATATAGTATAAAAATGTTAGTAGCAAGCATTACTAGTCCAAAATATAACTATAACAAACTGGATATGAGAGCAAACTCTCATATGAAAGAAAACAATCGTTTACTCCTCGTGAACACTTTAAAGGGCACCTAGTGAGGAGCCACTAGGTTGCAGACCTAGTAGTATCTTGAATTGTCTACTTTGCTGATGCCTCTCTCGGCATTTTCTCATTTCATTTTTCTCTAGTCCTTTAGGACTACATGCATATCCTAAGCCCTCTCCTTATGTCCATAATTCTCCCGGCCTTGAGTGCTCAGGCTGAGTACTCTTAGGCAATCACCTTTAGTACCCTTTGAACCACAAGTCTGGACATGGGTTGTACTTAACAGCACCGGTAAACCTCCACATTCTTTGGGTGTGAGGAACTCAAGCGTGGAGTTTTTAGGATCCCTCAAGAATGGAACAATCTGCTCACTAATCCAAAGCCCGCTTTGACTGTCATGACATCCTCTCATAGTACGTGCAGTCGATTTCTCCATCTCTCGTCTCACTGAAAACTCGATAAAATTATATATATAGGCCTGGGAAGGAATTCATATAATAGGCCCGAAGGCAACTTGTGGTAGATCTTGTTTTCAAAATCATTCTCAAGAGATCTCATCCTCAAGGGGTTATTAATCTGAAAAACTGTTCGGTTAAATAGCCCGAGTTAAGTGGGATCTAATAAAATGCCACTTAACCTGTCCTAGAAATAATAAAATAAATATACAATAGAAGAGAGCGTAAAACAGAGACGAGTCCTAAATGGACCTGGTAAAAGCTTCAAGCGTGTCATTGCGCCTAGGTGGCAAGCTTCTACTCCGTACCTACACATCAAAACTAAATACTAACGCCCGCTAAGTAAATGATGCATCAAACTCAATGAACATCTTACACAATACAATCATCATTCATTAAATAATCACCAACAAAATATCCCTGGATAATTCTATTCACAATGATTTTATTATATTTTTCTAAGTTACGTTATTATTAATTAGCATGCTCAGGTTAATTCACCTACTTAGATCACCAACATTTATCCATTACCAATCATATCATGCATACCATTACTTCTTTCACGCTCAGACTTTCATCATGGCAATTAATCAATCCTATCATGTTGTGCTAACAATCATCAATTTTAAATAACTAACTGAGAGGTAATTATACCTCTCGTCATCGACGATCGGCGACAGCTAGGTTTTCGTCGCGTGTCTTGAAGCTTGAATTCGACACTCATCGGTGTCCAAAGTGTGTTCAGGTTCAACTGGATGAGCTTCGTAGAAGATCCGGCGAATTCCAATGAATCTGGGTTTTCGATAGGTTCTAGTGGTTTCCCGGCGGGTTCCAGTGGTTTTCTGGCAACTTTGGGCATTTTCCCGGCTACAATCACCGGCGACGTCTACTGGCTGGATAAGGGTCATATTGGGTACCATTGGAATTTTCTCGGCGAGCCCAACGCATCTTCGGCATCAAAATAGTGGTTGGGGGTGGCGGCTCGCTGGAAAATGGCTAAAACAGGGGTGGCGGCAATGGGTGACTAAATCCGGCTGGCCTGGGCGGCAATGGGTTTCGATCTGGTCGGGGAAGCTCGCTGGCGGGTCGAGCCTGTTGAGGCGACCACCCTATCGTGGCAGTGACGGTCACTGGCAGTGGAATCAGCAACACGCCGCGGCACTAGGTGTGGTGATTTTGGCATCGTGGAGGCTTGGCGACGGCTGAGACTAGCTAGGGCGGCACGGCGACGCTGCGGCGAGGCTTGGTAGCGCTGATCGATAGCACGGCAGTGCCGGCAGCGGTGGCGGCAATGACGGCAAGAAAAAGGGCGGCAATTAGGGTTCGGGGAAGAAGGCATCGGGGGAAAAAGAAAAGGGCTCGGTAGCAAACTAGTAAATAAGACTTGACTCGTCTCTGGCTCGAGTCAAGAATAATAACTAAGTCATAGAAAATCCTTAAAAAATCCAAAAAATTGGGAAAAATCCTATAAAATAAAACAAATACCAAAACATCATAATGACTTGCTCTATAACTAATAACCCACCCAAACTGCCCGCAACACGTCCTAATGTGGTAAACGGCCTAAAACTAATTCTACGATCCACTTGAAAATAACGGTTGAATCGATCGGCTCGTAATATAAAACCCTAATTCGAATCATGGGTTTTACATGTTGTGCTAAAATTTGGTTTATTAGTGAAAATGGAATATAAATCTTTAACTTTAGTTAACTACTTTTGAAGAGATGACTTTAACCCATTAAGTTATAAAAGTTTCCTCAACTTTTGACTCTTTGTGCCACACCAGCCTTAGGGTTTATAACCCATTCATTGACTGCCAAATACTCGACCAATCGTTTGTTGAATGATCTCTATAATATACTGTGAGCTTCTAAACTCTAGATTTCTAAAGTATTGCCAAAGATGCATTTCGGTAGCCGAATGTACAATCGAAGGTTTGCCGAACTCTAACACATCACGACTTCCTCTTTAAGTCTTCACACTTTGGTTGACGAAACCTTGACTGAATGGTAACCGAAGTTTATTATTAAATGACATATTACTAAGCCATAGATAGTCGGTAACCGAATCACTGACTGAAGATCACCCGAAGGTCGAAATACCTTCTTCCTTTCCATCACCTTGCGCCTTCGTTTGCCTAATTCCTCACCGAAGTGTGGCTGTAGTGTCATCCACTTCAACAATTCATTTGATTCTTTGTTTTTTACTTCAACCTAGTTATTTGGTTGTTAACTCTTAGACTTAGAAAGTTTTACGATGTTGTTACATCAAAACAAGGTTCAACAGTAGTATTATCGTTTGATAATGTGCACAAGGCAAATATTGGCAAATTATGATTGGATGGTTAATTGGTTGAAAACCCCTTCACTCTCTGGCAAATGGACAGATACTTACTAGCGGCCATTATGTGGGGGAAAAACTTGGACCAAATCCCATCGAGATGGATGTCGCTAAAAGTGATGTTTCTTAGTAGGTCGTGTTGCTTTGGCACGCGAGACCCTTGCCGGTAATCAAAGGGTGCATTATAGTGTCTTGATTGGGATCTAGAGAAGCTTACAGTAACGGTGGTCGCCTAAAGAGCCTTGCACATGGGCTATGCATTGTGGATTTAAATGACAAGGCGACTAGACGCATGATACAATATACTCGTGCTTATAGTCTTTAAATGGGAACAACAGGTTAATATATGGTAGATCATATGCAGAGTAGCCTTCTGTGCTAATTCTAGAATATAGTTGGCTTAGTTTTAGATGAAATTCCGTGGTTATTTTTCCATATATTCAACTTTTATAAGTTTAATATTTCTTCTTTTTTATTCATGGGCATCAATCTCGTACTTATACTTTTCTCTATAAATAATTTTCTAAAGGTTACACATACAAAAACAATATTCTTTCCAAATTTCAATTCAATTTGTTTCAAATCTCATTGGTAGGAGCCTTGTGTAAATAAACTATAGCTCATATATCTTGTTAGTTACAACGTCTATTTGGAGAAATTTGTTGGGTCCCAATACCTAAAATTTACACAGACAAATATAAAAATAAATTAGGGTGGTTATAAATTTTAAAATCTTTTTTACATTTAGAACCTTTTCATCTTAAGTGCCAAAATAACTCAAGCTACGTGCCGGGTTTCATAAAAATTATACTTAAAATAATTTGAAGATAATATAAATGACATATACATCGTCCCATTTTCATGCCACTTATGCAAGAGGAATTGGAAAAGAGATATATGATGGTTACAGAATTTATTCAAACATCGTGAACAGTGTTGTGTGATCCAACTGATATTCACTTTTATTGACCATTTATGGATACTAGCTTGTTAGTAAATAATTATAGTTTTAATAAAATTTACAAACATGATTTATGGGGAAGAAAAAAACTTAATTCTCCTTAAACTAATAATATAATTGTTTTAAGAATCCAAGTTTCAAGTTCAAGTTTGCAGATGTGTGTTGAAAATTGCCTATAAATTGAAAGGTTTGATAAATAAAAAGCATACAAAATATTACTAAATGATTCGTATACAAGAAAATGTTCTGTAAGTTAATATGTGGAAATCAGTCGAGAATAAAGTTGGAGAAGATGCTTTAAATTGAAAAAACAAAACATAGAGACCATTTATATAATTTTGATTGTGCACTATTTAATTTTTTTAAGAAAAAGCGAAAAAGATATGAAAAACAATGCTGAGTGAAAAATTCCTATGAATTGACAATTTCATGAAAGTAGAAACTTACTTGTTTATTTCAATACATTAAAAAATCAAAATTTCACCATAAAACATATAAGAGGACTTTGTAACGTAAAACCTGTGATTCGAGTCAGGGTTTTATAGTTTGAAACGGTAGGTTTGACTGTTATTTTCAGTCGGGTCAATTTCAAAATATACGTACCAAGTCGAGGTCAGTTTTGTGTTATGAACCATGAGAGTCATCTATGCCGAAATAAATAATGATAATGCCAGTAAGATAGTAGAATGAGTTATTAGAATATATAAGAGTATGCTAGATTTTTTCTTTATTTATTTTAATTAATCGTAGATTTATTTTTAAGCCGAATAACGTATTAGGACACGTTATGGGCAGTTTGGGTGGGTTATTAGTTATAGAGCATGTCATTGATGTGTATTATATTTTATGAGATTTTTATTACGAGTTAGTATTATTTTTGACTCGTGTCGGAGTCGAGTCAAGTTTTAATTACGAGACGACCATTCGTTTTTCTTAGACGACTATTCATTTTTCTTAGACGACCATTCGTTTTTCTTAGAAGACCATTCGTTTTTCTTAGACAACCATTCATTTTTCTAAACGACTATTTATTTTTCTTAGACGACCATTTATTTTTCTTAGACGACCATTTGTTTTTCTAAACGACCGTTCATTTTTCTAAACGACCTTTCGTTTTCTTACCCTGATATCTATATATTTCACAGTTCTGTCATTCGGCCACCATTGTCCTTCTCACTCAATTTCCTTCTTCTTTTTTCTATCTTTTCCACAATCCTCACTCGAGTCTGTCGCAACCTTTTCGCCGTTGCTGTATGAATGACGATTAGGTATAGATTTTTATCCGATTTAATTATTCAAAAATTTTAATTATTAGCACAACATGTTATGATATGATTAACTTTTGTAATAAATGTCTTATGTATGAAGTGATGATTTGTATGATTTGATTGATAGTTAGTGATCTAATTAAATAAATTAAATTTGAGCATACTAATTGACTACAACGTAATTTAAAAAACGTAATAAAATTGGGATGAATAGGATGAGATATTTTTAAATTGATGATTGTTTGACTGTTGTTAGATGATGATTGCATTATATGTGTGATATTCATGATGAGTTTGATGCATCATTCAGTTAGTCAGTATTAGCTTCAAGATTTAATATGTAGGTACGGAGTAGGAGCTCGCCGCCTAAGCACGAGGACACGATTTGTACTTCTATGATGTCCATTAGAACTTGCTTCTAGTTTTATCTCTATTCTCTATCGTGTGTTGTTTTTACAGGTAAACGTGGAGGATTTATTGTATCCCACTCCACGAGGGTCATTTAGTCGCACGTTATTTTCAGATTAATAACCTTCGAAGATGAGATCCCTCGAGTATCTTTTTCGAAAACAAGATCCACAATAAGTTGCCTTCAGCCCTATTATATTAATCCCTTCCCAAACCAATATACATAGATTTATCAACTTTTCAGTGAGACGAGAAAGGGAAATTCGACAGCCTTGCTATGCGAGAGGGCACGTGAATGTCGGGCTTTTGATTAGTGAGCGGACTATTCTATTCCTAAGGGATCATGACAACTCCTCTTTGAGTTCTTCAAACTCAGAGAAGTGTGGAAGTTTACGGGTTCTACTATGCAGCGCATGTCCGGACTTGTGGTTCAAAGGGTACCAAAGGCGATGTCTAAGAGTACTCAGTCTTTGTACTCAAGGCTAGGAGAATTATGGAGGTAAGGAGAGGACTTAGGATATACTAATAGTCCCGAGGGATCAGAATAGTCCCGAGGGATCAGAAATAAAATGAGATAATCAGCATTAGCAGAACAATCAGTTCAGGATGCTACCGGGTCTGTAGCCTAGTGGCTTCTCAGTAGGTGCCCTTCAGAGAATTCACGAGAAGTATATGAATATTTCTTTAATATGAGAGTTTGTGCCCATAGCCAGTTTGATATTACTTATATTTTTTGATCAGTAACACTCGTTACTTACGTATTATTATAATAATATAGGTGATGATAATGAGGGTGAGCTAGCATACACAGAGGAGCAATGACGTCTCTGCATGCACGCACGCGCATTGACCAAATATTTGTTTTAATTGTTTTAATTGTGTTATGTTATTATAAAAAATGATAAAAGTGAAATGTGAATAGAATGAACAAGTGGGTCAAGACCCAAATGTTGTGAATGTTTTGATGTGATAGAATATAGTATGTGTACATGTTTATTTTATTTTTCTTGAAATTTTTAATAATTTTATTGCAATTATTGTTGGGTGTAAACTGACTTGACAAGGTGGCCCTTAATTGCTTTTTTAAGGGAAACTCAGTTCATTTTATCGATTTTTCATCGTAGTTATTTTGGTATGAAAATTGGTTGTCATATCATCCATGTAGTAGCATGTTAGGTTTATTTTTGTACATTCATCCATACAGGCGATATACATCTTCCATCTTGAGACTCTAAGAGTAGATCCTTAGGGTTGGGTTTGGTTTAGCCGACCCAACCGGAACTAGTAACAATCCGGTCCAGTTCATGAGTGTGAACTGGATATAGGGTATTACATGCAACATCTAAAAAATGATCATAATATGGAGAAAGAAAATGGTGAGCAATCAATTATCTTGAAAACTTAGTAGAAGATGCAATATTTTAATGTTAATTAGTAATTAGTAATTAGAATAGTAAATTATATAGACACAATTGTTAAATGAGAAAGTAAAGGTAAAATTAATTAATAGTATAACTTTCAATACAAATAAATGGGCATACAATGTGGCAAAGATCCGATGGAAATCAAACTATCATTAAATGTTTAATAGTTCATAAATTGTCCACATAAGGAAAGTGTAAAACCATAAGTAAAATTTCAAAATGGAATGAAGTTGGGCATCTAAACAGATTAGGAGCATTGGTTTATTCTTAACTTCCATATTTTCATATAAGGGAATTCCATCCACGGAGTTCCTTTCCTTAGCTCATAATCTGTATCTAAACATACCACATCATCCAACATAATACCAGGTTGGCTAATAGCCTTGTAAAAAAATATACATAGACATGCATAATAAATATTATATATTAAAAAACATGCATGATATGCTTTTCATATGAGGATTGGAGATTCCTTACAAAAACATAAGTTGTGTAAAACCCCAGTTTTAGCTTAGGGTTTTACCCGATTTTACTTTTGTCTAGTTCGGGCAATCTCGTCTGTTCGAGCAAGTGCGAGCCAGACTAGTTTTTAGATTATTAATATAGGCCCAGATGGCCGTATGAGCATGTTATAGTGGCTAAGTATGCCGGACATGTAGATGATAATATCATGAGTCACTGAGGTATACACATTTGTTTGTATATTTTAGCTAGGATTTTAGGCCTAGATCTAGGCCATTGGTGCATTTAGTATCCGTTTGGGATTTTTAGGGTATCTCATTGCATGCATCATAGGGATTTTGGACCATTGGTTTGTGCCTTTGTGGGCTTAGTTAGATTGAGTTCGCTTAGTTACCCTTCTTGCCTCGATTCTTGCCTATAAAGTCAATTTTAGGATTTGAGTCAGTTTTGACTTCAGATGGTCTCAATCCAAACTTTTCGTACATATATTTATATATATATTGGATATACCCATATGTGGGTCCCACTAAACCATGAGTTGTTAGATGTTCAAATCGTGCCATGTGGCAAGATCTGAGCCATCCACTCTGCCCTGGCTTCACCATATTATTTCCCAGATCCTCCATGATTTCATTGTGTTAATGTTGCTGCCACTTTTGCTCACCACCGGCGAGACTCCGAACCTTATTCAGCCACCCGTTCAGTACGTTCCTGACCGCCTTGTGGCTGGCTTTCCAATAGTACCACTGACGACCATGGGCGCCGTAGGAGTCGTCGTAGGTGACCAAGTTTTTTATCACTATTCATCATTGCTACCGCCACCGTTTGGGTCTTTTTCTGGTGTCGGCGTGGCACCTTCGGTCAATCTAACCCCCCATAGAGGTTCCCCTTGTTGAGATCTCCAATTTGAGACCGACATCGACTCCACTGTGGCTGCAATCGCCACCAACGACGTCGCCACACACTGTGACAATGACACCCCTTTCTAGCCGATTTCTGGCTAGCCATTGGCCAGACTCCTCCGATTGCCACCACCATGACATTCCCTGTCCTCCTCTTTTTCGATCGTGACCGGCGGACACCCCAGCCGCGCCGCCATTGGCATTCTTTGGCGACAGGCACCACCACTACCTATTTACCTGTTTGCCTAGTTAGTTGTCCGCCTGACCGCGATCACGTCTGCCTACCTGTGACTGTGTCCGCCTGCTGGATCTTATCATATAACCCGCCAGCCATGTCCGAGTCTGCCTGTCTAGTTCAGGTCTGCCTGGCAAATTTTTGGTTAACCCAGACTAGGTTGGTTCAGCCCATTTGGTTTGGTCATGTTTAGCTTGGTTCGGTTAGGTTCAGCTCATTTTCGAACCGTTTTTGCCGTTCTTGCACCGTTTTTGGTAATTCAAGAACTCTTTCATTACTTTAGATGCATATTTACATTGTTTAGCATGTTTGGATGTTATGGGTATTTTTCTTTATTTATTTATTTATTCATGATTATTAATTTCTTATTATTTATATATTTGTTGACCGTGATGAATGTTTACATGATTATTTATTATTAATAATATTATATTTACTTATTAATATTAGTCTTATTATGTTATTAAATTGTATATATATTTATTTATTTGTTTATCTATTTGTATGTTCACGTGTAAGTTATTATTTATTTATATGTTGACTAACATGAGTATATGTTGATATATGTTTACCAGTGTATTTATATAGTGTAATTATACTATTATCTTATGATTAGAGTATTACTTATTTTCATGTTTATGTATTTATTATTTATCCAATTATCTATGAGTGCATTTTTTCATTTATTTATTTATTAGTATTATTATGTCTCGATTTGCATGCCAAATGTTTAGTTATATGTTTGTTAGTATTGTTTTCTATATTGTGATGTATTGATGATATGAGCACACACCACGAGCATGCATCATATATAGTTGTTAGTATTTTATTTAGTAGTGGGTTTCGATGTAGGTTTTGGAGTCTTAGCTTGCCGTAGATGTGCAGATATGCTTGGAGCTTGGACCATAGGTCTGTAGGACTCTCCCTCTTTGTCTGACTCCTTGCATGTCGAGTTTTCTTGTGTTTTATACATAGAGTGGCATCAGCGGTGTTTTATCGGATCCCTCCGATGTTAGGCCATTTAGCTGTGTTTTCTACGCATATTTAATAATGTGATCCCTTGTTGGTTTTCAAATTGAAGCTCTAGAAATATATCATACAAGCCTCTTTCCTAAGCCTATTATATGAGTACGCACATTTTTACAGATTTCACGAATAAGAGAGTGAGCGGTATGGAGATATGTATGAATCACACTAGTACTCCTTCAAACCATGAGG
Organism: Piper betle; assembly: GCA_033002965.1. Classification (NCBI taxonomy): domain Eukaryota; kingdom Viridiplantae; phylum Streptophyta; class Magnoliopsida; order Piperales; family Piperaceae; genus Piper; species Piper betle. The sequence goes on along the minus strand of JAURVB010006416.1, from coordinate 32,718 downwards.
TAGTGCGGTGTAAAATGGTACTACGTAATGCAGCGCATTTTCAGAATATGTGGCTTTAACTGTTCCTTTTACCACTCGAGTATCGTGGCGGGTGATATGGAAGGTGCAAGGGTGTAAGAGCTGTACGTATGTATGAATATAATTATGACCCACGCATGCGAGCCGGCAATCGTTTAAGTATGTTTGCTTCAATCTTGAAGTTTCATAAGTTTTCATGGGTAATGGAATACCCATTTGCTAGATTGTTTTAGTTATTTTTAGGACAAGTAACATTCATTACTAACATTTTTCATATAATATATGTAGGTCTTGCAAATCCTAAGTCAACTTTGGTTGAAGGAAAGATAAACGCGACACACACTTGAGCTCAATGCATTTATTTATTTTCTTACTTTTACTTATAATTGATGTGTTTTAATGCCTATTTTATAATGTCTTCTATTCTCATGACACCAAGAAGGTTGTTTCGATCTATTTCATCGATGGAGTCATATCGACCAACAACTTTAAACATGTCTCGACTCCATTGCAACATTTCTGATTCAGTTTTTAAGTGAACCGAAATCGGAGTGTTACAACTTGTGTGTATGTACTTAGAGTAGAAAGATGTTTTCTTACAAGTATAAGTGATTTATCGCTTTTGCTATTGTAAGATCATGAACATGCCTATTAATCTTGTGGTAAAGTTAGTTCTATATTTTACAAAATTAATGTGATTTGCATAATTATTTTTATCTTGTTTCACACATAAATTATATAGTTTGCAATATCTCCATCGGGTGTGGGTTCTATAATTTTTGTGTGTTACATATGTAATTTGCAAAATCTCCATCAGGTAATGCAAATTATGTATTTTGTTGTTTGATATTTATATACGAGTTGCAAATTTCCATTGGGTAATGCAAATTATATTATTTGTGTGTGATATTTTATATAAATTTACAAAATCCCCATTTGATAATGAGGGATTTAAATGTGTGCATGTGTGTGATTAATTGAATTCCTTTGATTACTATGTCTTGTGAATTTTTCTATTCACTTGGTAATTCATATTAGTGGATCTACTTACGTTGACATCCTTAAGTCTTCAAATGCTTTGTGGCATGGCATTTTTAACATGCAAATTCAGCCGGATGAGTGAACCAAATCTTGATGTTATAATTCGAAAAGCGGTTTATTAGACTAATGTGTACAAACTTTACAAAGCGAATTTCAACCTTCAAAGTAGGCTTGAGATAGGCAACTTATGGAATTTCATACAATGCATGCTGATCATACTACATAGGAAGGATCTAAAACTCAGGGCTCTTGAATAAAAACTCCAAACCACAAAAGAGGTAGTACCTCCCTTGAAATTAAAAGGGTGACTTTAAAATACAATGTTCACTTTGAGTTTCACAAAAAGAATACCCCTAATACAGATAAGTGGTTAAGTTCTTCTAAGATGCGGGCACATGATCTAATTCTTATACTTAGTTTTAGTGATTAGGTTAGCCATCTTAATTACTTATGCTGATGTTGAACAGTAAACTATACATAGGCATAGTTACATGTTTTCACATACCCCACAAGGTAAATTAAAAACATGTAGGCATCACCGTGTGCTAGGACATTATACCCGAACACTTGGTCTTTACATGGTCTATTTATGTGGTATGAACCATATGCTCATCCAGTCCATGTTTCTCTAGCACAAACACATAGTTGTAACCAAATTTGTTTCGTCTACCTTAAACACTCCTCGTAATGTTCCAAGACTTTGAAGCTTACACACCCAAAAGATGATTGTTATTTGCCCCAAAATTAAATACCCTGCACAGTAGTAGTAGTAGTAAATAAAATAAAATAAAAATAAAAATAATAATAATAATAATAATAATAATAATAAATATTCATATGAAACCAACCATATCACACACTCAACCATAGTCATTTATGATATATAAGTCTAGGGCACATACACAATAATAATACAATACAATAATTTTAAATAAATATCACAAAAGTACAACATAGGGCCCCTGTAACACCTCAAATCTGGTTCACGTTAGGAATCGGAATGTCACTAGTCCCGGTTACGGCGGTTAACCCGAACCCAACTCCTACGGATCTACTCTTGATGTTTCGACATGGTAGATGTCAATCGCTATGCATTGATGAATGCAAAAAAATAAACCTAATATGCTACTATATAGATAGCATGTCAACCAATTCACATACCAAATAATTATGATGAAATTTAATTTAAATTCTAAATAAGACGAACAGGTTTAGCCCAAAACTTGCAATTAAGGGTCACCCTATCAAATCAACGTGTATACATATATGTATATATATAGGGCAGCGCTAGTATGCCCTGACCCATATTTGCAACACACCAGCGCTGCCTTTTATGGGCCATTGGATCTAATCCAATGGCCCATAATCCCCCATTCCCCCCCCCCCCCAATGCATCCTCCCTGGCACCGTAGGCCAATCGGCATGGCCACAGCCACCACCCCCTCCCGGCCGTGGCCCACTGCCCCCACCCCGCCCGCCCCACCGCCTCCACCTGCCAGCTACCACCCACGGCAACCCAGCCCACCGTGGCCACGCCTAGCCCCGCCCCCCAACCTGCGGCCACCCCCCACTCCCACATGCCGCCGCCCCTAACCCCACCCGCGGCCACCCCCCGCACCCACCCGCCGCTGCCCCCCACCCCCACCCCCACTGCCGCCTGCCCCACCGTCACCGGCCCTGACCTAGCCACCACCCCATTCCACCACCGCCCCCCACGACCACCCCCCACCGCCTCTAGCACCGCCCCAGCCACCGCCTCCACCACCACACCCGCCACCGTTCGCAGCTGCAGCCGGCCTTGACTCGATTAAAAAAACTACACTTGTATTGACTAGAGTCAAGTAAATAAAAAATTGACTCGGTATCGACTCGAATCAAGTCAATAAATAATTAACTCGGTATTAACTCGAGTCAAATAAATAAAACATTGAATTCGTATCAACACGAGTCAAGTTAATAAAATATTGACTCGATATCGACTCGAATCAAGTTAATAAATAATTGGCACTGTATTGACTTGAGTCAAGTAAATAAAAAATTGACTCGGTATCGACTTAAGTTAAGTTAATAAATAATTGACTTGGTATCGACTCGAGTCAAGCCAATAAAAAATTGACTTGGTCTGGACTCGAGTCAATAAAATCTTGTCTCGGTCCCAACTCGAGTTAATATTTTGAAATGATGCATCCTAACTCGGTAAACGGTTGAAAACTTAATTTTACGATCAATTATAAATTACAAAAAATGGCACTCTTATATATTTTGATAACATTTAAATTATGTTGCTGAAGTCAGCAACACATCAAAATCAAAATAGATGAGAGCCATCTCATTTAACTTTCTTCCACATGATGAATAAATGTACAAATTTACAATTTACAAATTTGTCAAGTTTGATTAAAGTCATTAACAATTCATGGAAACAAGTTACAAATCACTAGCATTATATAGTCGGAGCTATCACCCTTCCAGATTCGGAGGTATCATAGTTGTTCTGCATCACTGCTTTGAGATTCGCCATCACCGCACTGATGCCCCTGAATAGACGCCACGACTCCACTTTCAGATGGAACATTTTTTTGCCTACATATTTAAAAAACAAAATATAGAAAATAATCACATAAATTATATATAACAAAGACCAAAACAAGGGTTGTGTTAGACAACATTAATGATGTGCTACAATTGCAGGGCAAGTGCGCTTATCATGCCCAACTCCCCATTTATTGCAACCATGGTATAGCCTATCTTTTACCATATGGTCCATTGTAAGTTCTTTACCACGCTTCCATCTTTTACCACTTCCTTTTGTCTTTGATTGTGCCGGTGGATATACTTGTATTCCATGTTGTACTTGTATTCCATGCTAGACATGTATTCCATGATGTGGATTATCAACCACATCTTCTACCAATTTCTCTATCTCTAAAAGTTTTTGCTTGGTGAGGTCAAATTTCTCAGATGATGAATATGCATTTTTGGCCCATCAATTAAATATACAGTGTAATTCTCCCCAATTAGAGAATAAAGTTTTGTTGAAATCAGCACGAAGTTCTACTACTTCACCGTTAAAAACAACTTCCTTTGCTATTTCAAGTGTCCATCTCTTCATGATATATAGTTCAGGAAAAATACCCCCTCATTCAATCTCAGTACATACAGCAAATGCCTAAATGGAATACCTTCACCTTCCAAAAGTTGACAGCTACATGTGCATATACTGTCAACTCCCATGTAAGTGACGTGCAACCAACTCTTTATTATTTCTACAACATGTTACATCATACTCATCTAATTTCTTACGAGATGAGCAACAAACGAAACTGTAGTCTAATTCTTCTTGAAACTTATAAAACATTTTTCGAATATAAGCCTCTGCCATCTAAGAATCCATCTTGAATGGAGTGACCAATTTGGGGCTTTTATGAGTTTTCATATGATTCTTTTACCTCGTTCAATCTCTGTCTTTTGATGCCTCTCTCAAATCTATGTATAAATTCATTAAGGCTATTTTTTTTGTTCGCATACCTTGAGTAAAATGAGTTGTGAGATTCACTTCGTTGCGAACTTCTTGTATCAGCCAAAAATATACCATTGCTATACACAGGCATCCACGCATGATGAATTGCATATCTAGATTTTAACCACTCATTTTCCTCCAAACAATTGTCTTTCATTATTACACTCCCGTGTGATTTAAATTCTTATTTGTTTTTGGCACCATAAATTTACTATGGAATGGCTCATAAAACTCCCTTCTGTGAGCAATTGCACCTAATTTTTCACTTTCCTTCTTAAGGATATGCCAAATACAAAGATGACGATATGTTGAATGAAATGCCAATTTAATTGCTTTATCCATTGTAAGATCTTGATCAGTAATAATTGCCCCTGAATGCCTTCGATCCATGCATTTCAAAAATGTTTCAAACTGCCACACAAATGACTCAGTCTTTTCATTACACAAAAAAGCACATTTGAATGTAATTGTTTGCCTGTGATGGTTTACTCTGGTGAATGGTGAAAAAACAAGTACATATTTATTTGTATCATATGTTGTATACAAGATCGTTACATTTGAGAAAAGTTGATAATTTTTTCTTGCAATTCCATCGGCCCAAAAATAATGCTTCAATTTACCCTCATCATCTACTTCATAGGAATAAAAAAAGGAGTTATTCATCTCTTTCATTTCCTCGAAATGCTCCAACAATAATTGGGCATCTATTTGCTTTATATCTTCTTTACTTCTTATTTGGGCATTTCTAATATCTTTTCTATACAACCAATATTTTCAGCCCCACATGCTTCAATTTCTAGCACAGACATTAGTTGAGAAGTTTTTACATAAGCCTCTCCAAATGTGTCAATCAAATTTCGGTGCACACTTGTAACAAGCTTGTGACTTGAGAAATTGAGTTTTTGATGGTGTCAGGAGTGCATGACTTTGTACTTCTTCAAAATGCATGACCTTCCATGTGCCCTCTATATTTTTAGTTATTTTGATGCTTGCATGACAATCTTCTCTAATTATAGGATGACTTCGCTTTTTTCCTTTGTGGGGGTAGTTCTCTTTGTGCCTTATCTTCTTTTATATGTCCTTTTTAGAACACAAAAACACTTGCCACCATAACTCTTTTGTTCTCTTATGATAATTTGTACTATTTTACGTAACCCAAATCCAACCATTTTTTAGTAATTACTGCAGAAGTTGAGTGCATCATCTAAACAATCAAGTTACATTCCCACCTTCAGTTTAAACTCATCTTCTGCGCTAGGATATAGTGTTGTAATATGTTGACCTAATTCTTCTTCCTCAATCTGCTATCTTGATGATTGCCCATTCTTAACAATTACAAAATTTATAAAAATTAAGAATATTTTCAACTAAAATAGTTGCAATAAATATAATTTAATTTAGTCAAAGTACTTTTAAAGGCTTAATTCTTCCTAGAATGTTCATCTTCGGCTAGATTTTTCTTAACTGATAGATGCAAATCTAGCCTCCTCGACTATACTCACAAATATTTTTGACTTGAAAATATATATTTTTACACCGATAGAAACATAAGTATAAGAAATTAAGGCAACTATTATGTCCTCCAAAAAAATTTAATTGTTTTGTAATTCACGGTTTAATTTAAGCATAAAGCCTATTAAAAATTTTTTTACCCCCGACACAACGAATTCCGCACGTTAGGGGGTGAAGTGGGCTGCAGTAGGAGGGAGGCCAGCCTGGGGGGAGGGCGTGTGGGGCCGGGGGGGGCAAGGGCGGCGTGTGGGTGGGAGGGCAGGGGGGCGGGTGCAGCGGCACAGGGAGGGCAGGGGCGGCTTGTGGGGGGCCGGAGGCGGGGGTGGCAGGTATGGGATTGGTGGTCAGGGGCGGCGGCAGGGGTGGGACATGGGACAGCGTGTGGGTGGGGGGTGGGGGCTGGCTGGGCACCTACTGATGAGCCAATGGGGAGCAGACCCGGGAGCATTATGAACTGACTGCTATGCTACTGTTGATGCCTCTCTCGGCATTTTCTCATTTCATTTTCTAGTCCCTCGGGACTACTAGTATATTCTAAGCCCTCTCCTTACCTCCATAATTCTCCTGGCCTTGACCGGGAAGACCGAGTACTCTCAAGTAGTTGCTTTTAGTACCCTTTGAACCACAAGTCCAGACATGTGCTGTACTAAACAGTACCCGTAATCTTATACATTTCTCTGTGTGTGAGGAACTCAAAACAGGAGTTGTCAGGATCCCTTGGGATTAGAATAGCCCGCTCACTAACCCAAAGCCCACTTTGATTGGCATGTGCTCTCGTTCATGGTACATACGAGTCAGTTTTCCCATTTCTTGCCTTACTGCAAACTTGAAAAAACTATATGTAGGTTTAGGAGGGGATTTATATAATAGGCCCGCATGCAACTTGTGGTGGATAATGTTTTCGAAAACATACTTGAGGGATCTTATCCTCGAGGGTTACTAATCCAGAAGATTGATCGATTAAATGACCTGGGTTAAGTGGGATCCGATAAAACGTCACTTAACTCGTCCTGCAAGTAATAAAATAATACACAATAGAATAGAGAGTAAAACAGGAAACAAGTTCTAAATAAATTTGGTAGAAGCTCTAATCGTGTCCACGCGCCTAGGCGGTGAGCTCCTACTCCGTACCTACACATAAAGACTGAATACTAATACCCAGTATAATACATGAATGTTACACTCCTCATCAATTCATATAAGTCAACATCTATTTAGATGTATTTAAATTCAAACTCTAATTCACTATTATCATTCGTTAACATGCATTTAAATTTAAACCAATACCTTTTTACAATCACACCATTTGCGCCGCAATAAAATCATAAAACAGTTCATTATCAAATAAAATCGGATAAAATTCTACACCTAATCGTCAGTCACATGGAAACGGCAAGAAGGTTGTGGCCGGCTTAAGTGAGGATCGTAGGGGAAAAGGAAAGATAGAAAGAAAAGAAGGAAGTTGGGTGAGGAGGATGGTGGTGGCTGGATGGTGACAGCGTCGAAGGTTTGGAATAAATAGATGTTTGGGGGGAAGAAAACGAGTGGTTGGGGAAAGAAAATGAGTGGTCGAGGAGAAAAATGAATGGTCATCTCGTAATTAAAACTTGACTCGACTCTGACTCGAGAAAAATAATACTAACTCGTAATAATTCTAAAATAAATCTAGAAAAATAGGGAAACATCCCATAATACATAATACACATCACAACATTACAATGACATGCTCTATAACTAATAACCCACTCAACTGCCCGTAACATATCCTAATCTGTTATTTGGCTTAAAAATAATTCTACGATCTAATTAAAATAAATAAAGAAAATCTAGCATACTCTCATAAATTCCAATAACTCATTATACTATTGTCTTACGAACATTATCATCATATAGTTTGGCAAACATGACTCTCATGGTTCATAACACAAGACTGGCCTCAAATCAGTACGTGTGTTTTGAAATTTACCCAACTAAAAATAACAGTCGAACTAACCGGTTTTGACTATAAAGTCGTGACTCGAGTCATAGGTTTTACAATCTTCCCTCATAGAAATTTCGACCTCGAAATTTTAAATCAAGGAGACTTTGCTCTTGTAACTATCCTTTAAATCTGAAGTCTGAAGTGGAATGTGTGCATACTTGTCATGTCTGTCATATCCTCCAATGCTTCATCAATTGTGGTTGTGTCCATCCTCACTGCCCATGTTTGTGCTGACATGGATGGTCCTGCTAGTGGTGTTATCGGCATTCCTCTCTAATCCAAGGCAAGCTGTTCTTATCCTGTCATGACAACCATCATTCCTCTCTGATTCGGACACCTTTGTTGTTGCCTTGGTGACTGCTGATCATTGTTTCTCTGTCCCTTTCCCTAGTTCTATTGCCTTTTTGCTGTTGCAATGGGATAGCTGGAAGCTTTAGTCAATGTGGCGGTGCTGGAAGGGGTGGCTGTTGGTGCTGAGCAATCAAACATTCTACAGCCCGATGTCCTAGTTGACCACATCTAAGGCATTCGTCGGTACTCACTCTGCATATTCCTCCATGACGGCATCCACAGTTCTAACATGTTGGGTATCTGTTCTCCTGAACTTGTCCATCCACGGCTCTCATTACAGTTGAAGTATCTATATGACGTCTCTGTTGTGTCCCCGAATCCTATTGATATTGTTAGGGGTGTTGTTGTATGCGTTCATAGTATCTGCAGGGTCAAGTAGCCAAAATTAGCTCAGCTTCGCTTGCAGCTAGCACCACATCCCCAAAAGTGGCAAATCTCCTTTCAATGAGTGCTAGACGAATCTCATAGTGTAGACTTTCATAAAAGGGCTTGACTTTTCGTTGTTCCATCAGCACTAAATTTGGTGCAAATCTTTCCAATGATCTGAATCGGGCCTCATGCTATTCCACACTTATGGGTCCTTGTCTAAGTGTTTGAAAGTTACTATCCTTCCTCTTCCTTACATTAGAAGGAAAATATTTTCCATCATCCCATGTCACATCCTACTACCTGCCTATAAATGTGGAGGCAGTGACTGAATCCCACCATATTGTAGCCTCATCTTGTAACGCTCTCGCAATAATCTATAAGCGGTGCTCCATAGGACATGTCATACTTCCTAATACACCAACGCTAATGAAATCCACAATAAAGCTTCTTCTATATCTAGTTTTCCCGTGAATGGGCGTCTTCCATTCTTCACAAACCACTCATATTGTTGCAATTCGAGATTTCTATCACTTGCCAATTTGTTTGATCCTTCTCCAATCTCGAATTGCAGAAATGGCGATACTGCCCCTACTGGAGTGTTACCAAACCCTAGGGCGCCTATCTGTCCATTGTACCCCATCCTGCTTGAAGTGGGATGACTGGTGGAATTGTTGTAGGAGTGGTACCCTGATGAAGTGATGGAGGAGGCAGCGGCAGAGGTCCATGGGAATTGCAGACTCCCCTCATGCCTCATCATCCACAGCTAATTTCTTCTCTATTCGTGCTACTGCGAGAGATATTTGTCATAGTTCTGTTCGGAATTCTTCTTGACTTTGTTGCACCTGCATTTGTACCTCTGCCAACCGTGAGATGGTAGCCACCATTTTGGTCTGACGGCTTCTAACACTGCGGTGGCTTCCACTATCATGACTCCCACTATGGTGGCTTATTGAGCCTGGCTCACTAGGATTTCTTGGCGGTGATGTGGCCCTAGATTGGCTAGACACCGTCTCGCTGTGAACATGAGTAGGGCTAGCTTGTTTGAGAGAAGGAGGTGATGGAGATCTATTACGAAAACTTCGAATTCTTACCTTGATTACCTCTACTCATTGATCTAATTCTAAAAATACTGCCACACTACCCACTGGTGAGAAATTTGTAAATCAAAGACAACATTGACAGAAATATGTACCTGCCAACTGGACTTGAAGCAATCTTTGCACGCACATCGCGTATGAAAATATCTTCCAACTAAATCAACTGAGAGTTTGCTCTGATACCAAAACTGTAACACTCCAAATCTAGTTCACGCTCAGGAACCGAACCAGGATGTCATTGGTCCCAGTTAGGTCGGCTAACCCAAACCCAACTCTTGTGGATCTACTCTCGGCGTCTCAAGATGGAAAATGTCAATCACTATCCATGGATGAATGCACAAAAATAAACCTAATATGCTACCACATGGATGACATGTCAACCAATTCACATACTTAATAATTACGATGAAAATCAATAAAAATTTGTAATATAAGGCGGATTGAGTTTACCCTAAAAGTACAATTAAGGGCCACCCTGTCAAATCAACATGCATGTGTGTGTGTGTGTGTGTGTGTTATATATATATATATCATACATTTTCATTCACATAACTTTCTAAGCTGCTGTATAATCATTCTGAAGCTTGGGTCTCAACCCACCTGTGTATTCTATTCACATTTCTTATTATTTCTGGGCTTTGACTTACTTATTTTACTTATTCAATGTCCAAACATATTTATCAGCATGTCACTGTTAGCAATCTTTCAACTGTAGCATACATCATATCACACCACATCATCATGTATTGATTTTCATTACATAATCCTCAAAATATTAAACATGCTATGATTTGACAAGTGTGTATGCAAGAGATGTCGCAGGTTCTCCATCCAGGTTGGCTCATCCTACTCATGATCATCACCTACATATAGTATAATTACACGTCAGTAATGAGTGTTATTAGTCAAAAAATATAACAAGATAACAAGCTAGCTATGAGAGCAAACTCTCATATGAAGGAAAACATTCATATACTTCTCGTAAACTCTTAGAAGGGCACCTAGTAATGAGCCACTGGGCTATAGACCCAGTAGCATCTTAAACTGACTGCTCTGCTGCTGCTGATGCCTCTCTCGGGATTTTCTCATTTCATTTTTTGGTCCCTCGGGACTACTCGTATATCCTAAGCCCTCTCCTTACCTCCATAATTCTCCTGGCCTTGAGCATGAAGACCAAGTATTCTCAAGTAGTCTCCTTTAATACCCTTTGAACTGCAAGTCCGAACATGCTCTACACTAAAAAGTATTCGTAAACCTCCACGTTTCTCCAGTTGTGAGGAACTCAAAATGGGAGTTGTCAGGATCCCTTGGGATTAAAACAACCCACTCACTAATCTAGTGGCCACTTTGACTAGCACGTGCACCCGTTCATGGTACATATGAGTTGATAAAACATATATAGGTATGGGAAGGGTTTATATAATAGGCCCATAGGCAAATTCTAGTGGATCTTGTTTTCCAAAACATACTGGAGGGATCTCATCCTCTAGGGTTACTAATCTGGAAGATTAATCAATTAAATGACTTGGGTTAAGTGTGATCCGATAAAACACTACTTAACTCGTCCTGCAAGTAATAAAATAATACACAATGAAATAGAGCATGAAATAGGAAAGGGGTTCTAAACAGACCTGGTAAAAGCTCCAATCGTGTCCATGCGCCTAGGCAGTGAGCTCCTACTTTGTACCTACACGTCAAGAGTAATTACCGACACTCAGTATAATGCATGAGTGCTACATTCCTCATCAATCCATATAAGGCAACATCTATTTACATGTATTTAAATTCAAACTCTAATTCACTATTATCATTCGTTAACACGCATTTAAATTTAAACCAACAGTTATTTACAATCACACCAATTGCATCATAATAAAATCATAAAACAACTCATTGTCAAATAAAATCGGATAAAATTCTATACCTAATCATCGGCACACGGCGATGGCGACAAGGTTGTGGCCGGCTCGAGTGAGGATCGTGGGAGAAATGGAAAGGAAGAGAAAGAAGGAGGTTGGGGGAGGAGGATGGTGTTGGCTGCATGGTGACAGTGTCAGAGGTTTGGCATAAATACATGTCTAGGGGGAAGAAAAGGAGTGGCCGAGGGAAGAAAACGAATGGTCATCTCGTAATTAAAACTTGACTCCACTTTGACTCAAGAAAAATAATACTAATTTGTAATAATTCTAAAAAAATTCTAGAAAAGCAGGGAAAATTCCATAAAATATAATACACATCACAACATTACAATGACATACTCTATAAATAATAACCCACCCAACTACCTGTAACACGTCCTAATGTGTTATTTGGCTTAAAAATAATTCTACGATCTAATTAAAATAAATAAAAAAATCTGGCATACTCTCATATATTATGATAAGTCATTCTGCTATTGTCTTACTGACGTTATCATCATATACTTGGGACACATGACTCTCATGGTTCATAACACAAGACCGGCCTTAGCTCGGTACATGTGTTCTAATATTGACCTGACTAAAAATAACGGTCGATCCGAACTCGAGTCACAAGTTTTACACCCACCATCACCACCAACATGAGCCGTAGATCCATGAGCTTAAATAGGTCAACACCAAGATCACTGATCTGGTAATAACTACCAATAAAACAAGCTCGTAAATAGGCACTCTATTACCCACAAGAAGCTTAGAAACTTCGGAATGAACCACACAGGGGTGTAAGGAAAACATAAAACATAAGCACGTATGTTACCTCGGTAGTTCATAGTAACATACATAGCTTATGCGCTCACATCCTCCATATAACACCTGTCATGGTACTCGGATGGCAAAGTAATAGTTGATTTAGTACCACAAATTTTGAGAATGTGGTGTGTTATGGATTACCCTTATACATTGCACTACTTTAGGGTTTAAGGGAGTACTAACGCAATTCATATCTCCCATACAATGCCCTCATATGTGTAAGGCGAAACCCTCATATACATATCACATGGGTACGAATTGCATATAATATGTAAACCCATTTTTGGGTTAGGGTTTTACCCGATTTTAGCTTTTCCCTATTCGAGTCAGTATCGAGTCAGTTCGAGTGAGCTCGAGCCATACTAATTTTTAGCATATGAGTATGAGGCCCAGATGACCATATGAGCATGTTATGGAGGTTGAGTATGCTAGACATGCTTATGATAGTTTCAGATATGAAACAATACAACATGAGTTATCTGTGTATACACGAGGTATAGATATGATTTTTATGTGTTAGCTAGGATTTTAATCTTAGATCTAAGTTGTTGCAGCATTTACTATCCTTTTTGGATTTTCTTGATATTTCATTTGCATGTAACATAGGAATTTTAGATCACCTGATTATGCCCTTGTGGGCCCAACTTGATTGAATTCTTGGTTTGAGGCCCATTTAACCTTATTGCCTTGATTCCCGCCAATAGAGTCAGTTTCAAGACTCGAGTCAATTTCGAGTTTGAACGATCTCGATCCAAACTTTTGGTCCATATATATAGTGCTTGTACGCAAAGGTGGGCCCCACTAGGCCACAAGCTTTTGGATGTCCAGATCATGTCATGTGGCAGGATCTGAGCTATCCACTCAGCTTTATCTTCACCGATTGATTTCTCGAGTTTCTTTTGATTTTGAAATTTTCCACTATCACGCTGCCACCACTTCGGCTTGCCGCCGGCGTGACCCCTACCCACCTCCAGCCACTGCATCAGTATGATCGTGACCATCTCGCGGTCGGCTACCAGTCAGTACCCATCATCGACACTAGAGCCTCCGCAGTAGCTACCGGTGACGATGTTTTCAGACTCGTTTTTCGTCGTCGCCGCCACCCTTTCGGGCCACTTTATGATGCCAGTGAGTGTCCTTCGAGGAAGCCGACCACCCTGACGGCTTCCCCTCCCCGTTCCATATATTGAGGCCACCCACGACCATCGTTGTGGTCACATTCGCCGCACCCAGCAGCAATCCACTCCTTTTCTTGCTGTTTTCCGGCCGACCAGTGGCCGGACTCCTCCACTGTCACCACCATCACATTCCCCATCCTCCCCTCTTTTGATCATGACTGATGGCAGCCTCAGCTATGCCGCCGTGGCTGTTTTCTGGACACGGGCACCGCCACTCCCGTTCGACTCGTTTACTAGGTTCGTTGTCCACTTACCTGCATCCGTGTCCGCTGCCCGATCATGTTCACCAGCCCGCCAACCATGCCCATGATCGAGTCATGTCTACCCAGTCAACCCAACCCAGTTTCTCACTTAACCCAAACCGAGTTGGTCCAGCCCTTTCGGTTCGATCTCGTTCAACTCATTTTTTGACCATTTTCGTCCAGACTTTCACTGTTTTTGGTAATTTGAGAACTTTTATATTTCTTTAGATGCATATTCACACGATTTATCATTTTTGATGTTATGATTACTTTTGTTTATTTATTTTATTATTATTGTTATTATTATTATTATTCATTTCTTATTATTCATTTCTTATTATTCATGCATTTATTGATCATAGTACATGTTATACGAGTACTTATTATTATTAATGGTATATTTACTTATTAATATTAATCTTATTTATGCTTATTAAATTATATATATTTATTTATCTATTTGCTTCTTCGCATGTATGTGATTATTTATTTGTATTTGATTAAGTATTCTTATATTGTGTAACTATGATATTATTAATATTCATTATTAATAACTATTAACTATTTATTTATTTATTTATTAAATTATTATATATATATATATATATATATATATATATATGTTGACTAACATGAGTATATGCTAATGTTTACCCATTTATTTATATAGTGTAATTATATTATTATTTTATGATTAGATTATTACGTCTGTTCATGTTTATATATTTATTATTTATCTAATTATCTATGAGTGTATTTTCTTATTTATTTATTTATTTATTATTTAGTACTATTATGTCTCAATTTGTGTGCCAAATGTTTAATTATAGGTTTGTTACTATTGTTTTCTTCGTTGTGATGTATTAATGATATAAGTACGACCACGAGCATGTAACATATAGAGATGTTAGTATTTTATTTAGTAGTGGGTTCCGATGTAGGTTTCAAAGTCTGAACTCGCCATATATGTGCAGATATGCTTGGAACATAGACCACAGGTCCGTAGGACTCCTCCCTCTTTGATTGACTCCTTGCGTGTAGATTTTGATCATGTTTTACACGTAGGATGGCATTGGCGGCATTTTATTGCATCCCTTTGATGTCGGGCTATTTAGATGTGCTTTCTACGCATGTTTAATACAACTACAAGGATGAGATCCGTTGTTGGTTTTCAAACTAAAGCTCTAGAAATATATGATACAACCGCTTTCCTAAGCTTATTATATAAGTACATGCATTTTTATGGATTTCATGAATAAGAGAGTGAGCGGTTTGGAGATATGTATGAATCGCAATAGTACTCCTTCAAACCATGAGGTCGTGCGGTGTATGATGGTACTCCATAATACAACACATTTCCAAATTTTGTGGCACTAACTTAAATGTTCCTTTTGCCACTCAAGTACCGTGGTGGGTGACATGGAAGATGTGAGGACATAAGCATTGCATGTATGAATATGATTATGAGCCATGCTTGCAAGCCGGCACTTCCTTAAGTATCTTTGCTTACCACCCAATGTGAGGCAATCTTGAAGTTTTATAAGTTTTCGTGGGTAATGGAATACTCATATGCCAGTTTGTATTAGTTATTTTTTTGATCAGTAAAATTCATTACTGAGGTTTTTATATAATATATATAGGTATTGCAAATCCTGAGTCGACTTTGTTAGAAGGACAGAGAAATGCTACACACTTGAGCTCAACACATTTATTTATTTTCTT
Organism: Piper betle; assembly: GCA_033002965.1. Taxonomy (NCBI): domain Eukaryota; kingdom Viridiplantae; phylum Streptophyta; class Magnoliopsida; order Piperales; family Piperaceae; genus Piper; species Piper betle. The sequence continues at coordinate 16,958 of JAURVB010006416.1, read as the reverse complement.
ACTTTTACTTATATTTGATGTGTTTTAATGCTTATTTAATAATGTTTTCCATTATCATGACACCAAGAGGGTTATTTCGATCTGTTTTATTGATAGAGTCATACCTACCGACAACTTTAAACATGACTGTATGCGATCAAAACATTTCTGATCCAATTCTTAGGTGAACCGAAATTGGGATGTTACAAGTTGGTATCAGAGCCATGTCTTGGTCTATTGAGGTGGAAAACTTTTGTTTTGAAACAAGTGTGCGGAACTGTCCTTAGCCAAGCCGACAGGTGATTTCTTTTGGTAATTTCTTAGTATTTCAGACTTTACTCAGTCAAACCTGAGCAATGCATTTTACAATAATAGAAATTATGAGATGGATATGAAATCATGATTTCAGCCGATGCCAGGATTGATCTCACTAGTATGTCATGATAAGCTCAGAGGCACGTCTTTTTTTACCATGCGAGAGATTTAGACAAGTTATGAGTGTCCACATGCTTAGTTATTTAACATTGAGTTATATGGTAAGCAGAAGTACCTACAACTTTGACAACCACATTGCAACACTTGTCCATCTTTTGCATGTCACCACATCAGTCCTTCCTTGGGACATGGTGCACATTGTGGATAGAGTCATTAGAGATGATACCAGTAGGGAGCTTGGAGTATAGAGATGCTTAGATTGTTTTATGGCATATGAGGGTGGACCATCGAGTGCTTTAAACAGATCTATTAGGCTTTGTCCGAGGTCTACAGTAGGGAACATAGACCTTTAGACAGATGCTTGTGGATGAAGAATGTGGTTATGACAGTGAGGCCAATGAGGTACTTGGAGCACAGATGAAAGTTTGGATAGATGACTTGAGATGGACCACTTCGAGGAGATAGCAGTGGATGAGGATGAGTAGCGAGGTGTATCTATAGCTCCATTGACACTACATTGCCTCCCCCTCTTCCACTATTGTATGTCTGTCTTCACAGTGTTATTGACCATTCTTCAACAGATAGAGGCATGACCACATTGAGAATGTTGAGATTACCTTTGACCATAGATTAGATGGTTGACCAAATGTCACTTGATCTTCCAGGGCCAGATTAGTGATAGCTATTGAGAACCAGTCAACATTTATAGGAGTAATCACCCCAGATTTTAGGAGATACATGTATGCTCAGCATTGGATCGCCATTGTATGTGTCATCGCTATGATCCAGACACCCTCCAGATCAAGAAAACATGGTTGGATAACCTAAGTCAAGTTGTAGCAATTACCTTTGATGAGACATACACATGGAGGAAGACATTCCAGAGATAATAAAGGGTTCACAATGTACATGATCAGGATTTGACTTCAGCATTTGGATAGCACAACTGCAATTTGAGATGCACAACCACTATCCGAGTTACCCAACCACCAACCGTGATGCACTACCACTGACTGAATGCGCACTACTACCGTCCATGATGCGCAACCATTGTCCCTATATTGCACTACCACCGACTGAGTGGAGCATTTACTGTGGAAGTAAGGGCCTGTTTGAATAATTTCAATATCATGCAAGTATGCACAGTCAAAACAAGTAATATAATGATAAATTCAAGTATCAATCCCACAGAGAGATGAATTTCCTTAAATTAATTAAAGAAAATAAAATTAAGAGCAAAAGCAAAATAATTGACTTAACTAAATCTAAATAATAACTTTAAATAAAAGGAGAAGTTAAAATGATAAAACTCGTTCTAGAGTCGAATTTCCCTTAACATCAATTTAATCTACATCAAATCTTACTCTTATCTTTTATTCCCTCGGATTGTCGATCTAGGATAATTATATAACATGGTGGCTCCCGCTCCTTCATGCTTCTATTATTTTGCCTCAATTTCTACCTCCCGGTGATAATTGATTAATCAACAAAATAATGCATTAAGAATTGCCTTACAATCGCATACGGTGTTGTGTATCTTCCGACCACAACGACAAACAAGTCAAAAGACTCGTCGTATGATGAATTATCAATGACTAATCTAATTAATTTCTCCTGAAATCTAATTAAACCTCATGATCTAAGATATAGGCGATCAATCTATTCTTGAGCATTTAGAACATGATAATTCAAACAATCTGATTGAATAAAAGAGTAAGAGCTTGAAATAAATTCAATTAAATCATGTTAAGTTCCATTCTTCTCTAGAACGAAATATAAGACTACTCCATAATAAAATAGAAAATATTATAAAGAAGCAACTAATTTTTATTATGAAAGAGAAAGAAATTACAAAAACTAAAACTACTTCTTCACTACACTCTAAAGCCAAGAGATGAGATATGATCAACAACAAATGACCACCCCTTTATATAGAAGTGGAGATACAAGAATTCGAAGAGGGTGTTCACAAATCGACGTAGTCTAATTAATTATGATGTCCCTTCAAGTTTCCAACTGTTCGACTCCATTGAACACCATAACTTGTAGCCATTGGGTGGGGCCAAGTGTCATGACCAATCAAATCCAAAGCTTAATTTATTCATCTTTTTCTGCATTGAAACATCAAAATTAAGCATATCTAATAAAATATTAATTAACTACAAAAATAAAGTAAAATATCACTTAATTAATAATGTTTATACCCGGGAAGTACAAAATCATATTAAAAACATGGGTAAATATTATATATTTTAAACACTTAACACACCCCCAAACTTAAACTTTTGCGCGTCCCGAGCAAAATATCATAACAAAGAAAATTTTACTACACAAAAATACTTAGTCCCCATTATGTTCTCATATGATTCTTAATCAAACTATCCAGAGGCAACAAGATGTCAATTAAATCAGAAATTCCCTTTCATTAATCACATCCAAAAGAAAGCTCTCCTGTGTGTGTGTGATAGTCCATTGGCTTATCATTCTCATCTGCAACCAAGAGAATACAATCAAGCACATGCTTAAATATGTTCACCTTTCGCTCCCATCTCCACTAATGTAGGCAATGCCAATTAATGGAATCAATAGGTCTTTATAGGTTGTAACGGGGCCAGGGGCTAGGGACCAAAAATAGGATAAACAAGATAGAAAAATCAGAGGCTAATATGCACCCTAGAATTAAAAATCCTTTCTAAATCCTGACATACATGATTAGCAAATCCCCAAACACCGTATCAATATGACACAAACTTCCTTAAATGTAGTATCGAGTTGACCCAATATAAGAACTAACTTTGCTTTGATTTTCCATTGACTACATGCTACTTTTTCTTTTTTTCTTTTATTTCAAACCAGTGGAAGACTATTGCTTCATCTTGTGTTTACTGGTGGAGGATCATTGCCTCATCTTTTTCTTTTCTTCTTTTTTCTTTGTTTTTCTCCTCTCTTTTTTTTACAAAGCAAAGTGCCAGGAAAGTCCACACAATCTACTCAATCACCACTCTATAACACGCAATGCCTTCCCCCTATACTACTCAAAGTTTCATCCCTGTTAGAATTTAGAACGAATTCAAAATACTAGGGTGCTAGGACTCAAGCAGCAAGATATATTTTCAATAAAAAGGCCAAGGCTAAAATAAGGGTAATCAAACAAATATGTATAATAAAGGCCATGAAATTGTGTACAGAGGATAATTCATATTAGGTAGGCTTGAAGAAAGGCCCAGACTCATCAAAAGAAATGCCTATATCATTTTCCATCAACATGGCAAACCAAATATTTCGCCTCGAAAGTCGCTAGGGCAAATTCTAAAAGTCATGACCATCATGTACAATCCTTATTGCAAAACATTCATTGAAATCATCTAAACCAAAGGATTGTGAAAATAATATAAGGTAGAGAACCAACTCTCGACTGCAATCTTTTACTCAGTTCATCCCTCATATCAATTAATCAAGTTTTCCCAAGAAAGGTAAGACTAATTCACATGTATCTATCATTGAACCAAGAGACTAAAATACTATTGCATAATAAAATTTTTACACTAAACTACACTTATATATATGTATATCTAAATCTAAACATGAGTCGAGCATGAACAATATGCAACAAAATTAAGGCATCACCCCCAAACTTAAACTAAACATTGTCCTCAATGTTGAACAAAATAAAAATGAAGATAAGAAAAAGAAGTGAAAGAGAACTCCCTCATATCTAATTAGTCGGTGGATGATTATCATGAATAACTGAATTTGGACTTGACCCATGCTTCATTGACTTTAAATGATCGATCCCTTTGTTCAGTCTTAATTTCAATTGCACCATGTGGAAAAAACTTTTGTCCAGGAGAAAATGACCAGCAACCACACCAGATGCCATGTTTGTCTGCTATAGTCCAAGCAATAGCTGACTTGTGATCTTTTAGTATTCTAATCAGCTTCTCTTTCTGCAATATAGTTAGCTCTGAAGATATAATAATAGGAAGAGTGTCATTAAGCCCTAAGAAAATATACCTGAGATGTTTTGGAAGTTGCTTTAGCTCCAAAATAGGTGGTACTTCAACTGATGGCAGCAATCTGTGGAATGGTAGATCTGAGGTTTCCACAACTTTGAATCGTTGAGGCAAAATTGGTTGTGAATCTAATACTTTAACCATCTCATCCACATCAATATCTTCTTCACAAAGAGAATTTATGGCTTTATGTAATGAATTACTAAACTGATCCCCTTTGCATCCGAGTAAGCTAACCAATGTATTGAGTTCATGTTCGTTATTTGGTTTTTCATCTTTTTCCTTAACTTCATTGGGCTGAACTGGTTCCTGTAAAGTAATACCACTCTGGGTTGTTATAGCTTTGCAATGCTCTTGACCATCTTTCCTTGGTTGTTCTGGTTGGCTAGGAAGTACACCCTTGGGTCGCTCACTTGGTTCCTTGTTTAATTGCACCATAACTTGTTGCATAAACTGTTGTTGTTGCTGCTGCTGATTCTGCATAAATTGTTGCATAGTTTGTTGCATAGAATTGAACATTTGGATCAAATCTGTTGTTGTTGTTGTTGTTAAAAGAAAGTGAAGGAGGTCGAGAATGCTGTGATGGTGGTGGTGGATTAGTGGGAACAGCAGCCGGTTGTGGAGAATTATTCCATGAAAAGTTGGGGTTATTGCACCAACCCGCATTGTAGGTGTTGGAATAGAGATTGTTGTTCCTATTAAAGTTGCCTACATAGTTAACTTGATCTGTTGCACATTGACCTGTAAAATGTCCTTGTCCACACCATTCACACCTTGGCTCCACAGCCTTAACCTGTCCCTGCATATTAAGATTTTGAACTTGATTAGTTAAAGCACTGACCTGAGCAGATAAAGCAGTAAGTGCATCTAATTCTAAAACTCTGGTAGTCCTCCTTGGATGCCTTTCTTGTGTGGCATGATGGTTGCTAGGAACCATTAATTCTAGCAATTGGAAAGCTTCATGTGGGCTCTTCCTAAGAAATGATCCATTGGCCGCCGCATCAACTATGTTCTTTGTTTGCCCCAACAACCCGTTATAGAAAGTTTGGAGTTGCATCCATCTTTCTATACCATGGTTGGGACACTTTTTAACAATTCTTTATATCTTTCCCATGCCTCAAAGAGAGACTCACCATCAAACTGCAAAAAAGATAAAATTTCATTACGTAATCTAGCAGTTTTAGAAGGTGGAAAATATTTTAACAAAAATTTTTCAGATAATTCATCCCAAGTGGTTATTGAATCTAATGATGACAACCATTCTTTCGCACTTCCTATTAATGAGAATGGAAATAAGCAAAGGCGGAGAGCGTCATCAGAGACACCAGGTTGCTTATACATATCACAAACTGATAGGAAATCCATGATATGCCTATTAGGATTTTCAGTAGGCAATCCACTAAATTGTCCTATGGTTTGTAACATGTTAAATAAAACTGGTTTAAGCTCGAAGTGGGTCGCATTCACCGGTGGTGCAATAATACTAGGTTGTAACCCTCTTGCAAGAGGTACAACCCAATCTTGGATTGCCCTATTGTCATCATTAGCTACTGCTACAATCGGTGGAAGTGGAGGCATTTGTTGTTGTTGTGGGTCCATGGCTTCTTCTTCTATGGCTTCTTGTGCTCTTCTTCCAGCGGCACGCAAGTTTCTCAAAGTCCTTTCAATCTCTGGATCATAAGAAAACAAGGGTGACCGCACTAATCGATGCATAAACAAATGATAACAAATAAATGATAGCAAGGAAGAAGACAATGATATAGTTTTTTTCTTTTCTTTAAATCAGACACTAAAATCTAAAAATAAAAGAAAAACACTCAAAATTCTAATCCTAAATTAACTTAAGAAAATTCGGTCTCCCCGGCAACGGCGCCAAAAACTTGTTCGAATAATTTTAATAGCATGCAAGTATACACGGTCGAAACAAGTAATATAATGATAAATTCGAGTATCGTTCCCACAGAGAGATGAATTTCCTTAAATTAATTAAAGAAAATAAAATTAAGAACAAAACAAAAATAATTGACTTAACTAAATCTAAATAATAACTTTAAATAAAAAGAGAAGTTAAAATTATAAAACTCGTTCTAGAGTCGAATTTCCCTTAACATGAATTTAATCTTCATCAAATCTTACTCTTATCTTTTATTCCCTCAGATTGTCGATCTAGGATAATTATATGACATGGTGGCTCCCGCTCCTTCATGCTTCTATTATTTTGCCTCAATTTCTACCTCCCGGTGATAATTGATTAATCAACAAAATAATGCATTAAGAATTGCCTTACAATCGCATACGGTGTTGTGTATCTTCCGACCACAACGACAAACAAGTCAAAAGACTCGTCGTATGATGAATTATCAATGACTAATCTAATTAATTTCTCCCGAAATCTAATTAAACCTCATGATCTAAGATATAGGTGATCAATCTATTCTTAGCATTAAGAATATGATAATTCAAACAATCCGATTGAATAAAAGAGTAAGAGCTTGAAATAAATTCAATTAAATCATGTTAAGTTCCATTCTTCTCTAGAACGAAATATAAAGACTACTCCATAATAAAAATAGAAAACATTATAAAGAAGAAACTAATTTTTATTATGAAAGAGAAAGAAATTACAAAAACTAAAACTACTTCTTTTACTACACTCTGAAGCCAAGAGATGAGATATGATCAACAACAAATGACCACCCCTTTATATAGAAGTGGAGATACAAGAATTCGAAGAGGGTGTTCACAAATCGACGTAATCTAATTAATTATAATGTCCCTTCAAGTTTCCAACTGTTCGACTCCATTGAACACCATACATTGTAGCCATTGGGTGGGGCCAAGTGTCATGACCAATCAAATCCAAAGCTTAATTTATTCATCTTTTTCTGCATTAAAACATCAAAGTTAAGCATATATAATAAAATATTAATTAACTAAAAAAATAAAGTAAAATATCACTTAATTAATAATGTTTATACCCGAGAAGTACAAAATCATATTAAAAACATGGGTAAATATTATATATTTTAAACACTTAACAGGGCCAAGTAGTTACTTCACTTTACAGGAGGATAACTACTAGAGGATGTTTTTAGCATTGCATTGAAATTACATGTCATAGTCTTAGAGCACAGTAGGGGTCAGAGATTGTGGATAAGAAATAGCGATGGCAATATCAGCCATACAGAGAAAGTTAGGCGCACTAGAATTATTTAGATGTGATGGCACATGATTGACTTCACCAGCCATCTTGCATACCATCGCCTTGACCTGACATTATTGGGTCAAATGTGTATTGCAAGATAGTGTTAGTGACAGTCTTATAGGTATCATTAGGCAGCGTTATTGACAGTCACTAACACTATCTTGCAATACACATTTGACCCGAATAATGTCAGGTCCATAGGCGATGGTATGCAAGATGATACAGTGAAGTCCAATCGTGGTGCGCATCGCATCTAGCTAATTCTAGTGCTCTAACTTTCCTCTGTCTGGAGAGTATGGGCACCGAGAGGCAGCGGACGTAGAAAGAACGTTAATGACCGTTGGCACCAAAACAGCCACTCGTGTTAACAGCAAAGTCGAGGTAACATTGATAAGCTGATAGTTCCTTGTTTATCCTTGAAGTGTTGCATATTTATCGAGAGGCTTTTGTGCTGGAGAATTTTCCTATTGAGGTCTATGTGGCGGTAGTTTTGATATTAAATTCAAGAATGAAAAAATGATAAACTGCCTTCCACAAGTTTATTATCCTTTCATTTGGATAATTTTCTCCAACTTAAAAACCTAGATATTAATCTGTTTCTTAAGATCATGACTCGTTAAAGTTTGCTTTGTCAGCCCATTCCAAGTAGTTTTGTTTGGCCTGCTTGTATTAAAGCAATACTGTCATTCATTTCAGAATTCTGATATATGGCAAAGACCAAACAGTGAAAACTTCACGGAGTGTATTGATCATCCTAGACCCCGGAGAAGTAAGTTGAGTCATTTATTCGTACAATTTTTTGAACCATATATTGTCATGCTCTTCTGCTTATTTTTATTTCCCAAATATCATATATTTTGTAAAAAATGATTTTCTGACTTTTACAGAACCGGATGAGAAAACAAATGGATATATCTTAGTGAATGCAAATGGAGGTCTCAACCAGATGACATTTGGGGTCTGATCTCAACTCTTGCTGGCAATATGCTGAATATAATTGTCGTACAATTGCATGTTAAAAATAAAGATTGATTTGCTTTATCATTCTTTCAATGATATTCAAAAGCATTTTGTAAATTGTTGATGAAAAATCACAGATATATGATATGGTCGCCGGGGCTAAAATTATGAAGGCAACACTTGTTCTTCCTTCTCTTGACCACACTTCTTGTACTGGGCCGATGAAAGGTTGGTTCCATCTGCTTTCTTTGCCACTAGAGTTCAATTTGGTCAAACATGTATGAATAAGATTGCTGTGAAGAATTTTTTACCCTTTTTCTCGTCCATGTTGTTAAGAATTGTCCTGCTTCTTGTGCATGGCTACCATATTTAACTTAATTGTTGGTTAAAAAACCAAACTAATTGTTGGTTGGAGATCGTGGATTCAACTGTAATAACAGTGTGCAGAAAGAATTGATTTTATGATTTACTAAGCTTTCAAGAATGACTGGTATCTTGCAGTGGTTTTGAAATTTATTGAATGCCTTCAAAATGATGTAGAAACTGTTGAAAAGTTGCCACCTCCCTATTCAGAATTAGAGCCTTTTACAAGAACCCCATATCTTGGTCTAAACTCTTTCTTTCATAAGAAAGAACATGATCTCTATGTGCTCTCATTATAAACATAAACATAATGCAAAAATAATAATAAAAATACAAATACAAAATAATAATAATAATAAACATATATTAGTAAAAATATCAGCAAAACGCACTAAAATGTAGAAATATAAGAGAGTTACCGTAGTATACTAGTTTATTGAAAGTGGGAGATAATTATAATTTCTTCACCAAAATTCCAACATGCTTGCATGGCAAACTAGGGTTTCTGGTTTCTGCTTTCGGTTGCAGCTTACATGGTTGGCATGCACAGGTTAAAATTCTACCTGATGCATCCTTGGGAAGGGGGAAACTAAGAGTACTTCTTCTTTCCTCTTCCCTAGCTTTATGTTTTTATAATAAATTTAAAAGCACATATAATTGATCATGTTAGCTTTGTGTTTTTATTTATGAAAGTTTTTCGCATTTTTGAGTTAGAATTTATGCCCAGGAAGATTTCTTCTTTTCCAACCCACACAACTGATATATATATATATATATATATATATCACAACAGTTGACATGCTAAGTTCTTTTCTTCAAAATTTTGGACATTATTTTTTCTCTCATAGCAATATATATAAACTAATTTATAATAGAGTTGTGATTGAAATCTATGTGATTGAATTCTGATCTTGTAGGTTGAATCGTTACTGATTATGTAAACTTGTATTTTACCTTCACTGTATACTACTATCATACAATTCTCTTCTCACCGGGAAGGAAGGGGAAAGATCGGAGATGTCGAGACGACTCACAAGCATTTGACATTTCGGCTACTTTGATTTGACGTGAACTCATATTAAATATATAACTTGTAGAATCAAGAATAGAGCTTAAACTAAGAATACTTTCGTAAACTCGTATTAAATAGAAAACGTGTAGAATCTTGATCAAAGCTTAAACTAAGAAGTGTTTGGCTCGGTATGAAACTCAAGATCAATAAAATACTGAATTCAAGTAGGCTCTCGTAAGATGTTTTTAATATCATAGTTGTTCATATAATTAGTAAATAACTTTTATATCACTAATAATTACTTACATAAAAGAAGTGCTATTACTTAACATATAACTTACGTGTTAACTACTTAGCTATATAGTAGCAATATTTATGTTTACCATAAATTACTTTTTCCCAAACAAAATATGATGAATATTAGTTATCAAACTTATTGACACTACATTACTAATGTATAGTTGTTTTAGTAACTATACTCTCTAGTTACTTAGTTAATAACTGGCTACTTCTTGGTAATTTATTGCAAACTACTTGTTAATGAACATTTAGTACTGACTAATTACTAATTTCCAAGGACTCGGTACTACTTATAACTGTATGATTTAATTAAGCTATTTTGCAAACAAAATTTATTCTCAGTTCGATTTGAATGATAATATATATATATTTATTTATAAATTATTGATTTTAAAAATTTGTCACTTTTACTTGTAAAATTGAAAGATCTTAAAATAAAAAATGACTTTGGACTCAATAAAATTATCAAATTACTTGGCTCAGCTCAAATATTAATTGTATTTAACCAAACCTGAGCCGATTAATATCAACTCAACCTCGGCTCGAAATTTTTTCTATATATTTCTCCGTTGCTTAGTAGTAGTAATAAATTTGGTCATATAAAAAATTTCTTCACACCCACCACAAGCGACTCTATGTAAAAAAAATTACACTAAACAAAAATTCTTCTTCTTAGCTCCTCTCTCTCCCTTTTATCTATTCTCTCTCTCTCTCTCTGTAACCTCTCTCTCTCTTAAGGGAGCCCCGTATATAAGGGATCCAGGAGAATTTTCAAAAGTGGAGGTAAGTTTCTATGAAAACCCCTTGCCAGGTTGCACATGTGAAAAAACAAGATGCTACAGAGTGAATGTCATATCACAAAAACTGGTTTTAGTTCTCTGTCCATTACATAATCGAGCAGAATGGATACCTGATACTTTGGTAGCTCTAGGATTTGTCTATTATCAAGTTGAATTATTGGCAAGCACACGATTTTAAGTTTGAGAGGTCGTGTTCCAACTTTTTTATTGTCACAAAATTCAATTATATATATTGAAGAATTTGCCCATGGCCAACGAGATTTGCGCAGGATCTTACACAGATATATTGCTGCATTGGGTATGTACTCTATGCTGCTTTTTATTCTTCATATATGTCAAGCTTCATTAATTCTACGATCTAAATATACGGGGTTTTGTATTTGTCATCCTGGTGTTTGAATAACGCAGTTGTATGTAGATTAAATTGACAGGCATGAAATTCAACTGTAAGCTTGTCAAAAGTGAATTGTTCCAGGAATATGGAAGTAACTGAAAGAAATTCCACGCTATTAGCTGGACAGTCTACTCTTTTCTTTCTTCTAGTTTTCGAATTGCATTATGTTCTGGATCGCAGCTCACCGTATCCCATTATTTTAGCCAGGGTTTCATCAACTGTTTCATGGGTTTGCTGATATGACCGGTTGACGGCCTGGACATGCAGCACTTGGCGGTGTTGCTGATATGAAGGGGTGATGGAGTAGCATGTCTGCCGTCCACCGCTGCGCCGGATCTCGCTCGAAGCACCAGCCCACGAAGTCCCTCCCTTGCTCAGACATTGTCTCTGGTATCTCTGGCATCTCCTCCTGTAGATAAATCATGAATGATTGTATATAATTTAATTATAGCTAGATTATAATGTCAACATTGTTTATTAAATAACTGTTTTTAACATCAATAATTAAAATCTAGCTAACCAACTAAACTAACAAAAACTTATAACAGGATATTAGTAACGTCTGATATTAAAAGAGTTTTTTATTGTCTTAATATAATTCATCACATGTTTTTTATTATATTAAAATTTTATTTTATAAAGAATCGAATCATGGCATAATATTACAAAACATAAATAAATAACAGTAATAATAAATCTAATTTGAAGTTAAAATTATTGTATATTAGTATATCGAGATTAATCTAACCTAATTAAGTAAGGTATATAGCCTCTAATTAATAGTTTTGATGAGTACTTGTAAGTTCGAACTATCTAATATTTATTAAATTTTAAACATAGAAAATATTTATAATATTTTGATTCATGATAATATAATAATCATTCTAAGAATCAAAATTGGATAATTAATTTTACCATGAAATTAGTTGTGAAGAATTAATACAACGAACAACTAAATTTTATTAAATCTTAACTATTCAAAAATATTTATGAAATTTATATCTTACGTGATTCTTGATAAATAATATAATAATAATATTTCAAAAATAAAAATTAGATAATTAATTATACCCTCAAATTAGCACTAAAAAATCTAAAATTTATTAAATTTTAACCACTAAAAAATATCTATAATATTAATTATGTCTTATATGATTTTCAATATGTTATCAAATTAATATAATTAAATTCAAAAAATCAATATTAGGTAATAATTAACTAGGATAGGATAGCCTAGGCGTGTGCAGGAAAATTTCTTGCAATAGCCCCAATCTGGACTGTCCATTTATATGGGGCGATCGAGATCTATTTTCTTTAAAAAAGTAAAATTTCCCCTCCTCCTCCCGCTGCCATCCACACCCCCACAACGACAGCGTGGGCAGGGGCGACGACCCGTGCAGGGCACGACGACGAGGTGAGGGCATGCGAGCCAACGGCAGTAGCGCCGCAGACAGCGACAGTAGATTGGATGGAGATTAGGGTTTTTAAAAAACTGATCTGTCAGATTATATCCGACAGTCCAGATTAGATTAGAGGTGATTGCATGAAATTTTTCCAACAATCGCCCCTAACTTATCCTATCCCTAATTAATTATACCTTGAAAAAGATTCTGTTGATCAGGGTGCATGGTTCAAAGCCGGAACTCAGGTGGTAGGCCGGCTTCCCGGTGTACATCTGAATCACTACCAGACCCACCGCCCACACGTCCATGGGGGGCTCGAACTGCCCGCTGAACGACTCCGGCGACATGTACAGCATGGTGCCGCGTAATGAAGATTCCGGGGTCTCGCCCACCTTCTTGGCCAACCCAAAGTCGGCCAGCTTCACGTTTGTGATGGTTCCCTTCTCCGACTTGGTTTGGAAGACGAGGATGTTTTGTGGCTTGACGTCGCAGTGCACGTACCCTTGTCCATGCACGAAGGTCAGGCCGTGAAGTATCTCTCGGGCGATGTGGCGGACCAGATTCTCCTGCAGTTGGCTCCCGCTGCGTTTGATGAGGTCGGCGAGGCTTCCACCGGGGGCGTACTCCAAGAAGAGGTTGTAGGCATCGCCGTAGAAGTCGTAGTGGGGGACGTCGTGGCCGAGGCATGGAACAACATAGGGGCAGCCGTGGAGGAGGAACAGGACGGCCTCCTCGTGGCGGAGGGACTTGGCCGCCGCCGGGGTGTCGGCCATCTTGATGGCCATGGTCTGGCCGGCAGCGTTGCTGGCGAGGTAGACCTTGGCGGAGGCTCCACTTCCCAGCAAGGGACCTCGGACCCAACATGAGGTCCTGGGCACCGGTGCGATGTCGTCGTTGTTGATGCTGACAGTTTGGTGGGCGCTATTGGACGGCGACATGGTTGCATGCACGGCAATGAGAAGATGGAAGAGCAAAAAATGGAAAGCAATGAAAGATGATGGTTAGAGTAGCTTAGGGAGGTGAGTCCTTATCAAGAAATAGACTCGATCGGTGGATATATACAAGTAAAAATGAAATTTGTACTCTATTTTGTTTTCATATACGCAAGCATATAGGCAAGCATGAGCTGTTTTCTTGCTTCTATTTTGTTTTCATGCTCAAAAATAGTATGAGCTTCAGTTTTTGACATTTGAAGAAAGGACTTTCAAAGTAAATGAAATAAAATCACACCAGTTAGACAATTAGCCAGTCCACAATTGAGAAAACAGAAGGCCAAGATCTCATTCATTTCATGCAAAAGTAGTACATAAATGCAGACCCCCAATATATACACAATGTGTGTTTACGCCACTATTCTCTCCATTCCCCGCATGCAAAAGAGTGCAAAATTAAAGGAGAGTCCCCCTATGTTGTGTAGTTGTGATCAAGATGTTGTCTTTTCTATCCAACCCCTTTCACCACATCTTCTTCGTCGGACAAGTTAAAAATCACAGAACCATCTCTTACTTTGGTGGTGTGACTCTGACATCGCTAGTTTGATCGAGATCATCAATGGAGGAGTGACTGTAGCTTCTCTAACTTGATCGCGATCATCAACGACCCATGCTGTCCACATGCGTGTCCGCACAAGTTCAGCTCCACGACATGATCCTCTCTCGTAAGATCTGTGATGGTCTTCGACCAAGTGTTTAGTACTCACGCCATGTCGATCAAGTGAGCTTTGAATAGAATCTAGCGTTGGAGAAATGTAATATTGGCAAATTCCACGAGAGCCCAAGACGACGTTCACCATATTCAACCTATAATTCCATTAATTTAAAGAGTCATTCTTAACCATATTGCAATGCCAATGTAATGCCATGAGAATTGAAAAAACCCAAAGCAACAAAACATACTTACAAGCTGTATAATATAATGGTCCATGCAACATGGCAACTCATACAAGACCATGCAAATGCATTCCAACATGGCCTTCAGTCACACTAATTAACTCAAATATTGAATCCACCATGAAAATAACTACTCTTGAAGCTGCAATGTATGAAAAGTTTTCGTATTCGTATGATATATCATTCATTAGTTTACTACTAGAAATGAAGAGGTGCACCACCAAATGTTTGGTTTTAGTTGACTTTGTTTTTTCAAGGATGGATTAAAAAGTTGTTCTGTGAATCTTCCTACATGATTATTGATAAGCCCATTAATTTTCTCGGAAATTAATGGCAGAACTTGTCTGTGCAAATGTTCAGCGTACTGTTGCTTCTTTTGCCAAAGAGATTTTGAAAGCAGATAAGGCCATGCCCAGTACTCTTTATCTTGCTCAGCCACCATGAAATTATACAGGTTATCATTCTACTATGATGCACCTTCTTCTACTTAATTGGAAAATTTCTGGTTTGGTTCCACCACTGGAATGCATGTGAGATTGAGTGTAAAGGAGAGAGAGCTTGCATTTTTATTCCTGCCCATTACTCCATTTTACATGGTACATTATTTATGTTTAAATTTGTTGAGTGCTTTCGTATTTTAGAAACAGAAGTACTAAGAGAAACATCACCAACAGTAAATTAAGCTTTACCGTTAATTCGATGTCTTGATTGTTTTAAGCTACTGATATATATGGCACAGTGATTTGGTTGTGGCCATTCTTTTCTGCCAAATTATATATTGTCATACAAGAAAACTAATTATGTGTTCCATGCACAAAAAATTTCTTAGAGAGAGTTGTTTAATCCAAATTTCTCAAATTAAAATATTTTACTCATGATTTTATTTTATTTTTATTTTTGATATTAGGAATCGGGTGCTTACTTCTCTGCAAGGATGGTTGCAAGCTCTGGAGAGTATGGGCACCGAGAGGCAGCGGAGGTAGAAAGAACGTTAATGACCGTTGGCACCAAAACAGCCACTCGTGTTAACAGCAAAGTCGAGGTAACATTGATAAGCTGATAGTTCCTTGTTTATCCTTGAAGTGTTGCATATTTATCGGAGAGCTTTGGTGCTGGATAAATTTTCCTTTTGATGTCTATGTGGCGGTAGTTTTGATATTAAATTCAAGAATGAAGAAATGATAAACTGCCTTCCACAAGTTTATTATCCTTTCATTTGGAGAATTTTCTCCAGCTTAAAAACCTAGATATTAATCTGTTTCTTAAGATCATGACTCGTTAAAGTTTGCTTTGTCAGCCCATTCCAAGTCAGTTTTGTTTGGCCTGCTTATATTAAAGCAATACTGTCATTCATTTCGTAAATTCTGATATATGGCAAAGACCAAACAGTGAAAACTTCACGGAGTGTATTGATCATCCTAGACCCCGGAGAAGTAAGTTGAGTCATTTATTCGTACAATTTTTTGAACCATATATTGTCATGCTCTTCTGCTTATTTTTATTTCCAAATATCATATATTTTGTAAAAAAAATGATTTTCTGACTTTTACAGAACCAGATGAGAAAACAAATGGATATATCTTAGCGAATGCAAATGGAGGTCTCAACCAGATGACATTTGGGGTCTGATCTCAACTCTTGCTGACAATATGCTGAATATAATTGTTGTACAATTGCATGTTAAAAATAAAGATTGATTTGCTTTATCATTCTTTCAATGATATTCAAAAGCATTTTTGTAAATTGTTGATGAAAAATCACAGATATATGATATTGTTGCTGTCGCTAAAATTATGAAGGCAACTCTTGTTCTTCCTTCTCTTGACCACACTTCATACTGGGCCGATGAAAGGTTGGTTCCATCTGCTTTCTTTGCCACTAGAGTTCAATTTGGTCAAACATATATGAATAAGATTGCTGTGAAGAATTTTATACCGTTTTTCTCGTCCATGTTGTTAAGAATTGTCCTGCTTCTTGTGCATGGCTATCATATTTAACTTAATTGTTGGTTAAAAAACCAAACTAATTGTTGGTTGGAGGTCGTGGATTCAACTGTAATAACAGTGCTGCACAAATAATTTATTTTATGATTTATAAAGCTTTCAAGAATGACTGGTATCTTGCAGTGGTTTCGAAATTTATTGAAAGCCTTCAAAATGATGTTGAAACTGTTGAAAAGTTGCCACCTCCTTTTAGAATTGAAAA
>JAURVB010006415.1:0-23769 GCA_033002965.1 Piper betle | reverse complement strand
ATCCTCTACCTAAACAACCTAATATAAAAAGTAAATTCACTGGTGAATTTTACCAAGTTCAATAACATTAGAATTCCAAATTAACTAGCAAATTTGTTCTCTAATTCACATGTAAAATTGTGTGTGTGTGTGTGTGCACACGTATATATATATTCTTTCTGCTGTGAAGTGATAACTATTATTCTCCAGAGAATGTTTCTCATGGTTTATGAAAAGGGAATTTTTGGAGAGGAGCCGCCATAAATATGAGGCAGTCGATGAATAATAAAAAAATTAAATGACCATGAAAAGTAGTTGATTGTATATGGTTATTATTTTCGTTCATATAATTGGGCGATCACTGTATGGTATGGAATTTCAAGATTTGAGGTAGAAAAATTAAATAACCATGAAAAGTAGTTGATTGGACGATCACCGTCTGGTGTGGAATTTCATGATTTGAGGTAGAAAAATTAAATAACCATGAAAAGTAGTTGATTGTATGTGGTTGTTATTTTCGTTCATATAATTGGACGATCTGGTGTGGAATTTCAAGATTTGAGGTTGCAAAAGAAAAAGGTAACTGATTAAGTTTATATGGGATTGTTTGATTAATATACAAAGCCAATTTGTGGGATCAAATTAAAGACATAAGACATTTTTCAATCAAATGCTAAGTAGGAAGTAACTGCTGTAAATATGTGGCCCAAAGCATTAGCAAACAAGAATTCACACATGCAATTTTTGTGGTATATCTCATGTTTAAGTTCAGGATAAATATTTAAATATATCTCAAATATAACATTGCATACCTCGTAAAAACAATAGTCGAATTGAAGAAGAGAAGATCGTTGTAGGACGAAGCATTTGGCAGCTATACCCTGCGCTGAGACGTACACAAGTCCAGATATTTTCGAACTTCTTTAAAATGGAATATTTGGTTTGCTTGTCTTCAAAGCTAGTTAGGGAATTTTTGTGAAGGCATCTGATGCCTAATTCTTTTCACTTTTTGGAAAACTCAAATGTGCTTCCACCTTAGTGTAAACAAGAACCATATGCCAAGCTGAGCATGTTGAAAGATGTGATCCAGGAGTATTTATTATCTGAGATTGAGAATGCATCTTGCAACATATAATAACATGCTAAACTGGAGACCTGCATACTTTAATTTGGTTTGCTGCAAACTACTATTCGACCTAACTGTGAATATTGTCGCGTATCACTTATAATTAACATGTGTGTGTTTTGTATTTTTCTTCATTTTCAATCATACACTTCTTCCATTTTGGGGTGTATATATTCTTCTTCTCCAATATTTTCTCCCTTCGTTTGGTTCCTTTCCAATGAGGAATTGATCCTGCCAACCCATTTGATCTATTTGATGAAAGAACCAACCTAAGATATTCCTCTTTGAAATTATAGAACAAATACCACCTCTTTTCTATTACTGTTTGAAGACTTCAATAATTAGAATTCTTTTGGTGAAACACACCAAAGTCCTCAATAACTTTGTACTTTAGAAGACAAAAAAATAAGAATATTAAACACAAGATCAGATCAGGAGCAAGGAGAGCCATTCGATGCCTTCATTGTTAGGCCCTTTCGGCCCCCACTTAAACTCTGAAACCACTGTTGGACCCTTCGGGCCCCCAAAGGGACTTTAAACAACCAAAGGAAACTCACAATAGGTGTCACAGGCCTCTCTTAATCCAAAAGTTAATTTAAGGAATAAGGCTTTCCCATTAGCATATATACAAATCACCAATAACCTCTACGACCGATGTGGGACAAACCCAACAACTCCCCTTCACACTTCAGGCGTGGCCCGAAACCATCATCTGACACACTCCCTTAAATCAGACGACACCCACCTGACAAACTCCTCAGATGGAACCCATGAACAACAATCGGTGTAGACAAACCCGGCTGGAACTTGGCTATGATACCACTTGTTAGGCCCTTTGGGCCCCCAAACCACTGTTGGACCCTTTGGGCCCCCAAAAAGACTGTAAACAACCAAAGGAAACTCATCACGAGCCTCTCTTAATCCAAAACTCGTCACGAGCCTCAGATGGAACCCATGAACAACAATCGGATGTAGACAAACCCGGCTGGAACTTGGCTCTGATACCACTTGTTAGGCCCTTTGGGCCCCCAAACCACTGTCGGACCCTTCGGGCCCCAAAAAGACTGTAAACAACCAAAGGAAACTCATCACGAGCCTCTCTTAATCCAAAACTCGTCACGAGCCTCTCTTAATCCAAAAATTAACTTAAGGAATAAGGCTTTCCCATTAGCCTATATACAAGTCACCAACAACCTCTACAAACCCAACAACTCCCCTTCACACATCAGGCATGGCCCTGACACACTCCCCTTAAATCAGATGACACCCACTTGACAAACTCCTTAGATGGAACCCATGAAGAACAATCGGTGTTGACAAACCCGGCTCGAACTTGGCTTTGATACCACGTTGTTAGGCCCTTCGGGCCCCCAAAAGACGGTAAACAACCGAAGGAAACTCACAATAGGTGTCACGAGCCTCTCTTAATCTAAAAGTTAACTTAAGGAATAAGGCTTTCCCATTAGCCTATATATAAGTCACCAATAACTCTCTACGACCGATGTGGGACAAACCCAACATTCCTCCCACTCTAGTCCAAGTGCTGATCATACTTTTTTCATTTATCAATTTTCTGCTATGTATTTTTCACTTTATCATGTTAAAATAATCTTTTAAATTTGTTGTTGAAAATGATGCCAGCTTGATGCTCAAGTCAATCAATTATGATATATCAATTTTTTGTTGGAAAGATTGAGCTATTGAAAGCTGATAAGGGAAATGGGATTTCCAAATTTTCTTCAAGGAAAGGATGGGAGAGCAGAGGTGCCAGAGAAAGAGAAGGGCTCCTATAACCTTGGAATTTTTACATGAACCTTGTTTTCAGATAAAATCAAAGAGAAGGGCTCCTGTAACCTTGGAATTTTTACATGACCCTTGTTTTCAGATAAAATCCGATACATTGAACAAGAAATGTGGGTCCTTGGGCTTCGGCTAGTCTTCTTAAAAGAATTCGAACCCATGGATATAAAAAATCCACACATCTTACAAAGAGATGCCATACTCTTCTAATACTCACCCTTTCTAAATGGGTTAATGCAAAAATGTGGATCTATGGGCTTGGGCTTCAATCCCCGGTGACTAGCCATTTTACCAGGCCTACTAACCCACATTTATATATATATAGAATTTGCACGCATCGTTAAAAGAAGTAGAGACGAATATAACAATATGAATAAATGGTTAAGCTTACATAGTAAAAAAAATAGCATGTTAATTATTATATGTTTCAAGATGTGTTCTTCTATGATAACAAGCCCAGCTCGGTGAAAGAGGGAAGGGGATTCTATCCTGTTTCAAAATGTTAAGCTTTGCATATGATGATTTTTTACTCTAACGGCCGAAGAACATTTTTTATTCTCAAAATGGTGAAAAGCCAACATAAAATACATGCTGTAATTAGCTTTGAAGATAATCAATCCAAAGATTCCATTTGGAAGAAGTTTCATTATATTTGGACATGGGCTGTTGAGCATGTCTCAAATAGCTGCCTAATTTGTGCTGTTGTCAAGTGCTTCTCGTACAAAGATCATTTGTTCTTCAATTTGACTACTATTTTACAAGGTACACAATGTTATCTTCGTTACTTTATTATGTTGTTACTTGGAAAAATAATATATCTTTGTTATTCAAATATTTTTCCTCTCATACAGATTGTCCATTTGATTTTATAGCTTATATTGTATATAGGGCACATCTACTCTTATTGATAAAAGGGAAATTTAATACTGGTGTGTTTAATTAAAAGTATGAGATTCAATCAAATATAATGCAATAAAAATAAAAAATTAATAAATCAAACCATTATTATTTATCTTTTTATTTGGATCTATCTTTAAAGTGAATCAAAATATATATCTAAAGTATTAAATTATTATAATGCATCTCGTCATTATTAAACAATAATTTATATATATAGTTAAAATTTATCCGTAATATAAATCGCGTGTAAAGAGACATTTTGCTTGGTTTAGCTTAGTGGGGTTGGACCAATAGTTTAGTTGGATCTTAAAAGGGTAAAAATAATGTTCTCTTTTTTTTTGGGAAAAGTATTATTTATACCATTCTTTTTTAAAAAACATCACTTACATTTTAATTTCAATAAGATTTTAATGACGTAGATGAAGTTTACTATTGATTAACATCATCAAAAGAAATTTATAACCCTTCGTTCCCTTCACAAGCGAGAGCTCAAATCCCCTCGTGTCGTGGCCACTGCATCCGCTGACATCTCCTTGTCCATCTCCACCACGGGCAAGGAACCCCTAGTTAGAGTTTTATTTTAATTTTATGGGTCCGGATCATTTATAGTTTATAAATGATTATCTAAATATAATAATTAGAGGTACAACTAAGTTTGGTATTCTAAGACTTTGTTTTGTATTTCTAAGACATCCTTTGACTTGTGGAACTAATTAATGGTTATACGCCATAAAAGTTATTTTTGTAACTTCTTGATGGGAGAAATTATAAATATAATATTTATCTTTTGGATCTATGATCCTGACAATTTTTCTATCATCATGGTAGGAGTTGTATGATTTGATTAAAGTAAATTGACTATAATTTGTTTATTATAAATATTTATCAAGGATTTACATTTGGTATCGAGCCATCATCAGTGAAAATTTTATCTCTCGTAAAAATTTTTTATATATGAAATTTCTCAATTTTATCAATTCATTGGTCATTCACAATTGTTTTTAAAAGATTATTTCTTTTACTCGATTTTGATGTGTGGTGCTTGCACAATGGGCTTAAGTTGTTTTACTGCCGGACTCATATCCGTTTTGATCTTGTGTTCATATCTTTGTGATCAATTTATTCCCTTGATATCTTCCGTTAATATCTTCTCAAATTTTTCTAATTTCTCATTAGAGGAAAAAGATTATTATGCATTTCTATGAGTTTGTTAATTTTTAGTTATTAAAGTAGATGAGCTTGTAGCTTTCTTATTGTTTATTACTATTTTGGCCCATTTAATTATATTATGGCCCATTTAGTTATATTATGGCCAATGTACAAAATTTACTTATATCTATTAAGGGTTTATTACCTGTTTTGAAATGACCGGACTTTGTGTTCCTTGTGAGCAATCTTAAAGCCCATTTTAATCATGAGCCGTTTATTTTCTTGTTTGAAGATGTGGCCCAGTTTACCACGTCATCACCCTAATAATCCATGGTAGAATGTGACCAACTTACGTCGGGAAAACCGAACGCTATTATTCACGGATTTGAAGACAGGACAATGTGTAATTTATCTTTTTTAAAAAGGTTGGGCTGCAAGTGATTATTTCTCTGAAAATAAGGATGTAAGTAATTTTTATTTTTTTGAAATAATAAATGAAATATTTTTTGTGACAGTATTTAATTAAATAAAGTTAAAATACAGTGAGCAAATATTAAATTAAAAATATTAGGTAGAAATTAATATAGTATGAACGTCTTAACATGACATGTGGCATTAGTGGGACATGACGGGGTATTTATTTTAAACTACTCTCTATTTGACAAGATTCTTCAAAACATGAAATACAAATCATTAAAATTTTGTTTATCATCCTTCATCCCGCCATCGCTCCATCCTCTGAGCTCCGGTCTCCTTTCTTATGTTATCTCAAAGGTACCAACTTTTTTTCTTTTGTGAATCATCCTATCCTTCTTTTTTGCCTTTAACATTCTATTGCTAGGCAATTTAATTTTTACACAAATGATCATCTGCGAGGATATTTGAGAATAGGAAATTTCTTTTGGTTACAAGATACGGAACCTTTATTATCAACCAAACGTCTCTTAAATAATGTTTTAATGGATCATCATTTATCAACTCTTATTAATAAGAGGGGTACAAAAAATTGCAGTATGATAAAAAGTAGAGATTCAACCTATCAACATATAATAAATTAAATAATATATTTAATATGTCTTTATTTAATTAAAATTTATCTCTAAATTCCCAGTTTATCATCTCCTCATTCATTTAAGAGTTACCCACATAATTTAAGTCTATCTCTAATATATGTTGCGTAATCTATGCTTAGTTTCACTTGACGTAGGAAATGGAGTTGGATATAAACTACTATACAATATAACTATATCTAAAAGTAAACTGAACTTGAAACATCTATAATTTAAAAAAAACATAAATAAATGCCATTTAAAGATAACAATACACTTAGATCAATTTAAGACTTAGTTATGTTGTTGATCATTCTTTTTTAGAGTTTAAGAATATGGAATTAGGATGTATGACTTTCAGGTTCCACTGCTACCATTGCCAATTGCCACATAATACAAAACCTCTTCACCCATATTTCTATGTTCATCTTCCTTCAGTTCTCTCATTTTTATGTTTAGTCTACAACAGGACAATAAAATACAACTAAGTTTGAATACTCCCAGAAATTGATCTTCTCTGTTCATTTCGAAATTGACTGTAGTTTAGTGATTAATAAAGCTCAAACATGTGGAAAAGATGGAATAAGGTTTTTATTCCTGGGCAGTGGACTGATTATTTTCACACAGGTGCTGTAGATCAAGAATTGGAACAAATGCTATTTCATGACAATATCTCAGGCCTCCCAGCCTCTGAGGACGGTAGATCGAGCCACTCGATTCACGCCAAGTGTAAATGCGCCCATGCGCAGGTCACAGTTGTGGGTTTGGCACATCTCTTTCACATCATTGAATCCTTTGGTCATGTATGTCTTCAACTCACTGTTCACCTTATCTTCACTCCACATAAAACCTTGTATATTCTGCAGGCATGGTAAAATGACATCAATTTTCAACCATATATATATATATATATGCATGTATGTATGTAGTTATATCATGACATGAGTATTCCTTCCTCTGTGCACACAGTTTCTATACCAAGTTCATATGCATTTGAAATCATGTATATAGTTATATGGCTTCATATGATCTTACCTTCATTCATCTATTTGCCATGATTTTATTTGCATAAGTTTTTTTTTATGTACTGTTTGATGGCATGTACAAGTACAGAATGCACATTTCAGAAGGTTGTAAATGCATCAAGGATAGAACATTACCTGAACCCACTCAAAGTAACTAACAGTAACTCCCCCTGAATTTGCAAATATATCTGGCAAGATTACAACTCCTTTCTTGGATAAGATCTGCAAACAATTAGGGATGAAGAATGATCAGCCATTCACATGTCTCGAGGCTTTTCCATCTCCATTATTCCCACAATTTATCAAGTCATATGTGTTCACCTCATCTGCCTCAGGGTCCGTTGGATGATTAGCAGCTTCAATAATAAACTTGGCTTTGATATCATTTGCATTTTCCCTGTGATGAAAGCACATATTTTCAATGATAACCATTTCCAAATAAACCACCTAATGCTGACAATCATCATAACATACAGAGGTTGCTCTGAAAAACAATTAGCATTGCTACTGTATCAGGACATCTAAATTCAAATTCTTTGCTAATGAAACCTTAAAATAAAGGAAAACCTGTTAATTACTCCGCCAAGAGCAGCTGGAATGAGTACATCACAGTCTTCAACAAGTATTGAGCCTGGATCAATTGAGTCTCCTCCATCAAATCCTTTTATTCCTCGATTGTCAGTAGAATGCTTAACAAGCCTTGGTATGTCAAGACCCTTGCTGTTCTTCACAGCACCAGTAATGTCACTCACTGCCACAACTTTACCACCACACTCACTTATGAGCTGAGCAGCCCAAGAACCCACATTCCCAAATCCCTGAATTCTTGAAACAAAATAAACACATTAGTTTTGGATCTGAAAGATAACTCATATAGTTCGAAATCATTCATATGCATATGAAGTTAATATACATAAGAGGGTTGTGAAGTAACTAATTAAACGAACTGAATGGAAAACTAAGGAAATGACCTGTATTACAAAACGTTGATTAGATATCCTTTTACCAAACTCGGTCAAGAGGGCCTCGGTGGCAAAAAGAACTCCTCTTCCAGTGGCTGCGTCCCTACCGAGAGATCCACCTAGATCCTATTTGATGTGTACAGAACGTTAAGTAATTATCAGCAGAAGTTTTCAGCTGAGATGATTAAGGTACTTCTCCCACTGCTCCAGCAAAACTTTTTTAGCAGGGCCCAGAACCGTGAAATGCAGTACTGAGGATGTTTGAGAAGTACTTACAATGGGTTTTCCGGTGACAACAGCAGGTGAATAGCCATGAAATTTTGAATATTCGTCAAGAATCCATGCCATTGTCTGCCCACAATCACAATTAATTTGGAAGATATTTGTCACTAAGTTTTAAAAATTTTAAGAGAATGATGCAATAACAACACGTTGTCACTTAGTATACTCTCTTTTAAATCAAGAATAAGCTAATAAACATTTTCAATATGCATAAAGGAAATCTTAGGGAAGGTGTAACCTGTGCACTTGTTCCCATGTCGGGAGCAGGAACATCAGTATGTACTCCAATGAGATCATGTATCTTTTGTGTAAAAACTCGAGTAAGCCTTTCAAGCTCAGAGATGCTCAAATCTCCTGGAGAACAGCCTATTCCACCTTTGGCTCCTCCATATGGAATATTTGCCACTGCTGTCTTCCATGTCATTAATTGTGCAAGCGCATTCACTTCATCTGGATCGACCTGTATTTTTAAAAATCTTTTATAAATCAAACAGATCGCATGGATTGTTTCCACCATCACTGAATACAACTTCACTTTTATGCCAAAATTTCACCAAAACAAGAATTTAAGGTATTAGAACACTCTGCTTTTTACTGACCTCTGGGTGGTATCTGATCCCCCTTTCATTGGGCCTCTAGCATTGTCATGCTGAACCCTAAATCCCACATAAGATGCCAGCGTGCCATCATCTTTAGGGATTGTGCACTCCACCTATCACAAAAGCATCAGCAATTACTGCTAAAACCTAGCACTGCAAACTGCAAAGTTTGCTTTCCGTAGTTAGTTTTTAGTATAAAGGAAGCAGGGTATATCAAAATTTTTCTCACCTTGATCTCTCTAAAAGGGATGAGCAGACTCTTCTCAAGCTTGGAATCCAAGGCTAGTAGCTTAGCAGCTTGCTTGAAGTTCCTACTGGTTGCCACCAAGGCGTTCATGGCTGATTGATCTCACCACCTTCGCCACCTAGAACACTCAACAATGAGAAAGGCCAACAATGATGATGGCCAAAATATTGCTCATAAGAAGATAGACTCGTTTTACATGTGACTGAGAAAACAAGTTACAAATCCACTTGCAAAAAGTGTGAAGGAACATCAGAAAAACTAAAATTAACAAAGCCATCTAAAATGCTTTATTTAGAACCAAGTGTAAATAACAAAAAGAATTCCATTCTCTAAGATATTATGCCAAGCAAGCTGACTCCAGATAAAGCTTTGTGTTAAAGTCATTAATGGGGGAACTACTATTTGATTCATCCGCTAAATGGGTTTATGGTTCCAAGTGAGGTAAAGCCAAAACAGGTGAAATATGGTTTTTCGAATTCACATAAAGAGTGTGTGCTACCAAACTCCGACATTAATGGACAAACGAGTGGGGGAGAACAACGTGTGTATTGGACGTAAAACAAGATTGTATGATTGGTGGGTCAAAAGAGTGAAATCCTACAAGTTATGAGTGTAGAAGAAATGGACCCCTTGGACCTGAATCATTTTTAGGCAAGTTCGAACTAGAACAATTTAGGTTGCCCTCAAAGGGAACTTGTCCAATACAAGCAGATTTTGACAAAACATTAAGCATATTTAGTGAAGAAGATATGTGTCTTATGAGTAAAAATTGATCTCAGATACATCGGGATGTAATTATCATTAAAGGGAGTATAATTTGTTTTCACTTTTTTATATGATGCACACTTTGTTATAACTGACGTTCTTTACCCACGTCATAAAATGAGGATGGGTGTTTGTTATGCTTTAAACAATTTGACTTAGGTAGCTATTCAAGAACGTGAGCGAAGAACGTCGAGAGATAACGTCTTTTAAAGTACTTTTATTTTATATAATATAATACTTTCTCTAGTTGGGTATGAAATATCCATGTTGATTTGTTTCATTCTATCAAATTGGGTTACAAATCGTTTTTATGTTGGTTGGTTTTGGTCATTAAGTTGTCCATACCACCCCTAAAAATGTGAATGGAAAGAATTGCTTTTAAAAAATATAAGGAGGCCTAGTGATTGACAAAAATCATAAATAATATTCTTAGTAATTTTTTAAAAATTTTCATTACTAAAATATCATGAAAAATCGGTTTTGAACTTTCTAATCATCTTATATATTTATTTATTCAAATATTCTTAAAACTAGTGATTTAGATTTTTATGCTAATTGACATAAAGATAAATTAAGAAAATTTAAAAAATATAGGGATTGAATAAATGAGGTATGATTATTTTGCGAGAAACAATGAGGGTTTTATAACAGGAAAAACATATTATAAATATAAAATTAAAATAGATTCTTAAGTTAACTTGACTTGGTTGAAAAATATTTATCAGTCATGGCCAACATTTTGCCCCAAGTTAACTTAGGAGACATTGACAAAGTGTACTCCGACATCGCCGCCACCCATGTGCACCACCTGCGAGTTCCCTTAGTCACGTAGCTGGCATCAATAGATCTAAGTTAACGTGTCATTCCTTTGCACACATTCTATTGCCTTTTGACTCCACTACTGTGGAACCTCTTACAAATCAACCATTAGCAACATTGTTCTTGATATTTGTCTTTGGACTACCCTCACTGGCTATATGACGACAATGAAATATTATCAACCTTCCATGGAGTCTTTCCTGTGTTTTTCTGCAGAAGAAAAACACAATCCCTCCACTCCTAGGTCCAAACCCAGCTGCCATATATGCATACATGAATCATAAACTAGAAAAACATAATAGTAGATTTTTTCGTCCTGAGTTTAATTGTCGATGGTATAAAATAGTTGGGATGAAGTATTAAATAGCGATAACAATAACGACACTGCTACTTTCTAGCCGAGAAGAAAAAAACAGAAAAAAAAGAAAGAAACAAACTTACCAAGAACAAGATGTCCTCCAATTGGGTATCTTCTTTCTCACATTATCCATTGCTATATCTCTAATAAATGCTTATATAGCAAGTGAGACGTGGAATGCAAGTGGATTAGAGAACAGAATATGATGCTAACTAGCACAAGTTTGGTTCCCTTCTGCTTGCCTGGGCAGAATCCATTGCACTCCCCCACACAAGGAACAAAAGAGAAGTCAGAGTGAAAGAGTGATTGGGAGAAATAAGGAATAGAAGCTCCTTTTCTTATGTCTTCCTCAGCTACAAGAATCCCCACCATGAAAGCTTGTGCTTTGCAGACAAAGCCCACCATCAGTACCATGTGTTATATCACTGCTGCTACCAAAGTTAGGCAGCAAATGGTTGATCAAGATGGAAAATAATATTAGGTGAGAAAGAGAGATAGAGGATAAAGGGGTTGGCGATCAGACGGAGCTCTACGTAGGCATGGTGGGCAGTTTGTTTGAAGTAATGATGTAAAAGCATTACAGATATGAAAGTATTCATATATAAGATAACAACTATAAAATGAATAGATTAAGAATATATTGTTGTGAAGTAGATTCATTGTCATCAGCAAGCATCCTATCCAAAGGACAGAGTCTGTAACATAATATATGCATCACTCACTACTCCATTGCTCCCCCCATGAAATTTTTGAAGAAAACATATTATGTAAAGTATTATCATGTTACCCTTTTTTCTAATCAGCGCATGATGAAGAACAATGGTGACATAATACCCACTCGGCCCATCATTGTCATCAATTTCCAATGAAATGGGCTTCAAGAAAAATATTGTTCCTTGTCAGACTCAATTTGTGTTGGGGAATTGTATTCTTTGTCCCAACCAAACCAAGTGCGGTTGCAGCTTTTGCCCATCATCAGTTTTTGCATATTGATCAAGAATCTATTGGAGATGAGCTTTTCTTTTTTTCTCTAAACATGACCATGACCTAGCACTGGTTAGCACATACACTCTTGTACAAGGACTAAGGAGCATGCCTGTGCCCTGGGCAGGGCAGTTATATTTATTGGCTTTAAAATATATAAAATTTTTTAAAGCAATTGATCATAGTGGTCTTTGATATTTCAAAAAATATTAAATTATAATTAAATATTATTTTTTATATCAACATATTAACCTTAATGTTTAAGATAGTTAAATACTTCTAATTTTTAAACGCAAAAATATATCACAAATTTAATTATTATGGTTTCTATGACTTCATTCTTATCCTTTTTCTTTTCCCACTCATTTTTGAACTTTAATTTCTATTGTTTTATAAAGCAAACAAACAAAGAGCATAACTCTATTTACGCAAGAATTATTTTATACCTTTACTTTATATATGCTTTTAAAATTTTTAAATTAATATTTTATAGTTGACTTAGCTAATGACGTTTACTTGCTAATTACAATTTTTTTAATTTTTAATTTTGGTTAGTCAAGAGAAGAAATTAATGTGTGGCTTGATTATTGATCATCTACTCTTCATTAATAAAAATGAACTCAATACTGACCCAAGATCAAAGTAGGAGAATCAGCCAATCAATATACAAGAAAAATCTAAAAAAATACAATAAAAATATCTCTTTGGCAGAGGTCATAGAGTTTGCTTAATTGTCTTGAATAAAATATAAGGAAAAAAATCATTACAATTTATCTTTTTATTCAAATAAGATATATCTTTAAAGTCAATCACACTCTATATGTAAAATATTAAATTATGACAATCTATCTTATTATTCAACGAGAGTTTATGTATAAAATTAAAATTTATCTGGAATAGGTTGCACATAGTGGGACATATTACCTAGTTATTTTTCAAATCTAACAATTGTTCTTACACCTGAAACTAATTATGTTAATACTTTATAATTTTAGAAGCCAATTTAGGTTATTACCTTACTTGAGTTAGAATGTCGACAACCCGCCCAACTTCACAACCTCACCGGGCACCATTTTGGGTCCCCCAATAAAAACAATACATGAAATAATTAAATAATAGTAAGCATGCAACAAATAACCACCAATTTAACAATTATCGTCAAGAATTAAACAAGTAAATGAATATGTCATTTAATTGCAACCAAATAATAATTATTCCATACATAAGAAATTTATCCAAAGTCAATTATATAAATCAAGTCTCACACTATGACTAATATAATAGTCCAACTCCCATGAATCATACTAGGTTCTACTGATAATAATATATAACCAAATAATAAAATACAAAAAGTTTGAAAATAGATAATATAGTCTAACTAGTAGTCCAACTATAGAGTCCATGTTGTTGTCTCCTTCCAGGTGCTCACTCTTAACTAGTTATTACTTGTGGAGGTAATTTCACATTAGGGATGAACCTTTAAGTATATATAACAATAATAAACATATAAAACTCGTCACAAATATTAATTTACGTCTAACTTCAGTTCCAATAGATAAGCCTATATGTCTAAAAGAATTGCCATCTATGATCATAAATGATGCCCTTTCCCTCATGGGGAGACAATATACCTATTCCATGCCCAAACTTCGATGCCTATTGGACTAAGTCGGGTCATAATTCTCTATACCTAGGTTTTTGGGATGAGCCTTACACCCCTAGTCATATATTTTAATTAGGTAAGTAGTTGCCCCTAACATGTAAACTTACACCAATGCCAGAAACCCTACCTCTCACATGACTAATTGATGACTGTCCGTGCTAATTAAATATCATATAAGCTATATGTACTTAAAATGTCTCAACTATTATCTCTCAAACTAGGTTCTTAATGATTTCCTAGAACATCCTACTTATATATTCATACGAACATTCAACTAACTACATGCAACAAAATGACGTGATATGCATGCACAAACATTCACATCAATCCACTTCAAAAAATAATATATAATGCTTAAATAGACTTTAATATAACAAACATTAAACAAGACAATTAAATAAGGCAAATTAGTATTTTCGGGGTCAAGCGCTGCGGCTCTAGCTCAGAGCGCAGCAGCGATGCCGCCAAACAAATAAATCAGCAATGAGTACTGCGGCACTAAACCTCTTGACTTTCAGCGCTGTGGAGCTGGCCTTTCCAAAAATACATCACACAAATACAATGCCATGACATTGGACCTCCTTATTGTCAGCACCGAGGTGCTGGCCTTCCCAAAGTTCATACCAAAACCAATATTGTGGCGCTGAGCCTCCTAGCTTTCAGTGCCCTAGCAGCACGTTGGCATGTGAAATTCCTCCCACGCGCTTGACCAAAGCCGCGGTGATAGCTGTATAAACACTTAAGCTTGTCGATCTGAGTGCTAAGGCACCTAGCTTGTGCCTTAGAGGGTGTCCGATTTTCCAGCCTATAAATAGTGACCATTCCACCCATTTTCACCCTTTCCTCTTCTTCCTCCAACCCTATTCTCTTCCCTTCCCTCTCACTTCCTCCATCACCCTTCTTCACCTTTTCCAGCCTTCATAGCCCTCTCTAGCCCCTAGGAGTGGAAGGTCTTGGGTGAGATTGCCCCAAAAGTGCTCCTCCTAGTCCATTTTTGAGGTAATGCTTCCTTCTTCCCTCTTTTCTTTATTTTCGGGTTTGTTTGTGTGTGTTTCTTATTCTGCTTTGTTACTACATACTAGTATGTGTGTAGATCCATGTCTGTAGAGTATTTTAGCTATGCTGTATAGAGATGGTAATGCCATTCTTGCTCGATGATGTTAGATTCATGTGCATCTATAGTCAATCATGCATATCTATTGCTGTAGAATTAGTTTTGCATGATTCTTATTGCGTTTGTTCATTGACACACAGATATACAAGTTTTATGTTGATGGTTGTGCATGTTCTAATTGTTTGAGGCATGTTTGAGTGCAAAACTTGGCTAAAGGTCTCAACTTTCCCCTGTTCTAGTGACTTAACTGCCCCTTTTGCCAATTTTTCCACTGTCTTCCTGTGGTGATCTTGCTTTCATCTTTTGTTCATGTTTAGGGTTGTTACATATTTAATACATGGTGCAAGTGCACGCATCATACAAGTGATAAAGCAATAAATAGAGATTATTTTGAAAGCTCCGGATGGAGAATCGAATTCTAACACTAACACCAAAGTACAAAGTGATTAAAAGAATTCAATCCGATCTTAAATAAAAACCGATCATGGAAGAAGTGAATTATACTTTATATGTTAGCTGAGAAATGTAAGTATAACTTTAGTAAAACTACAAGTAATCTATTAACAAATTTGTGACCAATCTTATGTGTTGGCAAACTAGTCAACTATGCCTAAGATGTAAAGCAAATAAGTTAATCCAAAATAGATCAAGCAAGAGTAAGGTAAGAAATACAAACAGTGCATGCAAGAGATTTTTAGTAGGTTCCCAACTGGTATGCCCTCTCATCTACTCTATTGTGTCCTACGGGTAGGACTTCTATGCTTCACTATGACCAAACTGAATGATTTTTACAACCTAAGTGTAAAACTACTTGTCCTTCACCAAGCAAGACCCCAGCGTTTCATTAGCCACTTGTCCTTCATTGAACTCAACCACTAGTTGGCTTGACAAGGCACACTTGTCCTTCACCCCTTAACCTCAAACTTGACTTCACAAGCCGAAACTTGACACTTACAATTACAATACCACTCAACCTCACTTTAGACCCAATGTTTACAATATCCCTTAGTGGATGCATACACCACAAGATCACACCTGATCTTGTTTACAACATTTCCTCATAAGATCAACAAGATTTTTTACAACATAATCATGCAAGAGATACATATACAATAACCCATTGTAGTACACAATCCGGAATCTCAATTCTTGATCTTTCTTCCTTTTCTCCTTATAATTATATCATTGATACTCAAATATTTTTTCATAGACCTAGCCTCCAATTTATAGCTAAAAAGTCCATGCCTCGTCCATCAACTCCCAGCCACTTCAGAAATTAATGTTGAGGTTCAAAACTCTAACACTAATTTCCCTCTCAAGCTTTAATTCAAATTCAAAGCTTTAGGCTCCTTATAGATTTTTGCTCTTCAAGAAGTCTTCAAGGCTTCAACCTTCTTCCAAGTCCAAATATAGAACATCTTGACTGAGATCATGTCTAAGTTCATATCCACAACATGTTCAAAATCAATCCGAAGAGTCATAATATTCCAAAATTAAACAAATTACGAATAGACTTTTAAATAAACTTGTTCTAGTTCAATCGAACCTTATCATAGAGCAATTCATCATGATTTATGTTTCATCATCAAAATCCAAAATGCACAAGTCCGAGACTTAAGAATCTTTGCCTTTTTATGATGTCGGCATATGTAGTTTGTAAAATGGTTTTAGGTCAATCCTAATGAGCTATTTGCATTATACTTCTGCTCAAGTAACCTGGCCACCAATCAAGAATAGCTTTTGAGCTCTCCTCCTTGATTGGTGCACATAACTCTTTCTTTGATCATATACCACAATCTTACTTTGGCTATGACATAAACTATTGCCTTTTGTCACATCAAAAAGGCAAGTTTGGCACCTACAAAACAATGTTTGTCTGTGTGTCAACTTGAGAGTATCATGACCTCTAGAGACTTGTCATTCATGATCTCAAATTGTGACCTTGATAGGAGAACATCTTGTACAATCAAGGCAATATCCAACCAACAAGAAAACTTGAATGATCATAGTTTAGATCAAGGTTAACCCAAAATTGGAAAACCATAAATGAAACCAACCGAAAGTTGAATCCAACTAAAACCTTAATAAAACAAATACAATTTTGAAAACAAGATCATTAAGAAAATGGATTACGAACAAACTAATTCAAATCCAAGTTTAGAAAACTAATTAAATCCTAATGGTTCAGTACACAAATCTTTAAGTTGTTGTTCGGTAGAAACATATTGAATATCAATGCTCCCATATTGAACATGTTCCTTAATAAAGTGATTTTTACCTCAATATACTTTGTCCGAAAGTGAAGAACCAGATTCTTGGTAATGGCAATTGCACTTGTACTATTATAATACAATGGGGTCTTCTGGATGCTCACACTCCATAATCCTTGAGTGTATGTTACATCCACAATATTTGAACACATCCAAGACCAACTGAAATGTACTAGGCCTTGGTTGTAGACAATGCAACCAAAATTTGTTTCTTACATTGCCATGAGACAAGACAATTACCAAGAAAGTAGCATACTCCACTTGTGCTTTTCAGATCATTCCTAGATCTTGCATAATTTGAATCTGTATACGTACATAGATCAAAATGTGCTCCTCTAGAATACTATAATCCATAGTCACATGTTCTCTTGAGTACTTAATATCTTCTTTACGGCCTTCAAATGTGATTCTTTCGTATTTTTGAAACCGAGCACATAAGCACACACTTAGCATGATATCTAGTCGACTTGGTGTGAAATGCAATAAGCTTCCAATCATACTCCTTTATATCTTTTGATCAATATTTTTGCCATCTTCATCCATTTCAATCTTACAATTTGCATTAATAGGGACTTGAGATATTTTACTAGTCTCCATTCCAAACTTCTTTTACAAGTTCTTTTGCATATTTGTTTTGATTAAGAAAGATCACTTTCTTATCTTGCTTGATTTGGAGACCAAGAAAGAAATTCATGTCTCCCATCATGCTTATTTCAAACTCCTTTTTCATGAGAGTTGAAAATTCTTCATATAACTTGTCATATTTTGATCCAAACACAACATTATCTATATATACTTGGACGATAATCAAGTTGGCCTTCTCACCTTTTGTAAAGGGACTAGTGTCAATATTCCCTCTTTTGAATCCTTATGAGATCAAGAAAGAACTTAGCCTTTCATACCATCCTCTTGGGGCTTGCTTCATGTCATACAATGCCTTATGAAACTTGAACACATAATTTAGAGAATTTGGATCTTCAAACCCTAGAGGTTGCTTGAGATGTACTTTTTCCTTTAAATACCCATTAAAGAATGCACTTTTGACATCCATTTGATGAACAACAAAGTCATGATGACATGCAAAAGCTATCATCATCTAAATTGACTCAAGTCTTGCAACCGTACAAGGGTTTCATCAAAGTCAATTCCTTCTTCTTGACAATAAACTTGGGCACAAGTCTTGCTTTGTTCTTGAGAATCTCACCATCTTCATTAAAATTATTTTTGAACATCCATTTAGTACCAATGATGGAATGGTTATCGGGTGGGGGCACAAGATACCACATTTTTTTCCCTTCAAATTGATTTGGTTCTTCTTGCATAGCAATCTTTCAACTCTCCTCCTTTGCAGCTTGTTGGAAGTTCTTGGGCTCAATGCTTGAAAGAAATGCCAAATATGAATCCATCCTCATAGCTTTTGACCTAGTTAAGACTCCTTTCAATGTTGATCCAATGACAAGTTCTTTGGAATGATCCTTGTGGAATTTAAGCTCCTTGTCTTGGTGGAGCTCTTCCACATTGGTGTATCACCCTCTTTATCATAGTCTATGACCAGCTCCTTGTTCGGCTTAACTTCATAAAAAAAAATTAGTAGATTCCTCAACAACATTGGTATCAAAATTATATAGTCTATAGTAAGAACTATTTAAAGAATATCCAAGGAATAAACCATTTTGAGACTTGGTATCAAATCTATGCTATTGATCTTTGATGTTTAAGATATAACATCTGAAACTGAAAACCTTTAGGTGTGAGATGTTAGGAATCCTACTATAATAAATCTCATAACCCATCTTACCAATAATAGGTCTTACCAAACACCTATTACAAATGTAACAAGAAGTGTTGATTTCTTCAGCCCAAAATTTGTGAGGTAGCCCTTGATCATTTAGTAAAATTATTCCCATTTCCACCAATGTCCTATTTCTCCTTTCAAAACTCCATTTTGTTGTGGTCTCCTTGAAGACAAAAATTGATGCCAAATTCTTTCTTGATTACAAAACTCTTCAAATAGTTCATTGAGGAATTCTCAACATCTATCACTTTTAATGCTCCCAATTTGGGTCTTTTTCTCATTAGTGATCTTTTTACTTAATCTCTTGAATGCCACAAGAGCATCACTTTCGTGCATAGGAAATAAAATCTATTTGAATCTTGAGTAGACATCCACAATAACAAACATGTATTTCTTCCAACCTAGACTCTTTGTTTTCATAGGACCAACCAAGTCCAAATGTAGAAGCTTAAGACATTGTGATGTAGATACATTTGGCATTGGCATGTGAGGCACATGCTTTTGATTTCCTTCACTAGTAGAAAAATGCACATCAGCAACCTTTAACATCATCATTATTCTTTCCCCCTTTTACACCCATAAACATGTAAAATAAATTATCAAATAAATTTTCTTCGCATGCATGACATGAATATTATGTTGCACTAACAAAGAGCTCTAATATGACATTTTCCAAAAAATACATCTCCTCCACCAATTATGATAATCTGCAAAACCAAGAAGTCTCTCATCACTTTTCATATATGACCCATATTAGATGTTTGTCAAGTAATCTACTCTTGTTTTGATCTCCTCGCCTGTTAATTTTAGTGGCAGCTCATCTTTTTCAACCCTAATTTTCAAGAACTAATGTCTATGTTGTCTATATGGGTGATCTGGGGGAAGGTGACATCGGTGACTATCAAACCATGATCGTTTGCTAGAGTATTGAAGACAGAAAACTTTAGTTTTTTCGATACATAGGGCAAGCAAGCTTACCATAGGTGGTCCATCAGGCAAAATTCCATACGCTAAAATTGTCTTAAAGAAACATTCCATGTCTGAACACCATTGGTTCATAACACTTTCAAGATATCTATAAGGGGCCTAAGATAACATCAATATTTTGACTAGGAACGTGTCTTCCAGGAATGAGTAAAGACAAGAACATAAATGGGCGTCATGCACAACCATAGTGGTAAATTATACACCATGAGAATGACGGGCCAGATTGAATATGACTTTGAGGAATAGCCAAAGGGATTGAACCCGTCTGTGCACAACCCCAATCTGACATTGCGTATGTTTGATGTAAACGAGGGGTGGCAGTGGTAAAAATGTTTCCAAGACTAGCTATGTGCAGGGTGAGTCATTACCCCTGGGTGCCTTGGATATTTTGCATGCTAAGACATGTGTTCGACAATCTTCCGCTACATGAACAATCTTCATGTCAGTGAAATATAGGAAAATATCTGAACACTTTGGCTATGATGCCTTTCTTTGGATTACTATCTTTATTTACTAATAAACTATATCTTGGAGTCTTGTAAGGCAAACACTCTTGTAAGTGTACAGTCTCCTTATGATACACATGTAGTCCTTTGGACACACTTGTATTTTTCTACCTTCATTCCCATTTTTTTTCATCAATTTTTTTGAGGCATAATAAGAACATGGTAATTTGTTCTCACTTGGTAAAACACTTTCCTTAAAAGACACAAACTTATCAAATGTTGTTTGAGCCACATTATGACTTGTTTATATATTTAATAACTGCGTGGTCGTATATAAAGGAGATGCAAAATCACAACCCGAATATAGTTGTTGGTCTTCTTGTCTCAATAGTTCATTAAATGCTCTTGCATCCTAATTAGGTTGTTTATTAGCGTAATCATGATCATAAGAAGATGGTGGTCAAAATGTGGACCAACAACATCATATAACATTCCCCTAATACATAAAGTTTTGCCAATTGCATTGGAACTTGAGCTGTCATACTCATTATCAGATTCAGACATTGAACCCTCATCATGAGCCGCCAATATATAATTAGTCAATATTCCGTTATAATATAAATGTTGTTTGACATAATCCCTTTCCAAACTAAACCGATTGACACAAACATTACATAGACAAACAATGTGAAAATTGCTAACAAACTCAGTACAAGAGAATGCAAAATCAATACATATCTCAACCCCATGTTCAACTTCTAGATAGAGAATTCCTCCAGCTTACCAACTTTGATACATCCAAACATGACCAATTGTATTCATTGTAATAGTATACAATGATGTGTTAATGAACTTTATATTAGCTTAACAATGAAATGAATAACACCACAAGTTAATTATGACATTGTTGTTATCCTTGGTATACATCAGTTCATGTACATCTAAATAAGAGACATGTCTTAACAAAAATTGGGGCTTATAGAATAAAATAAATAATGATCTATATATGCATATTAATTACCTTGCTTCACATGATGACTATAATGATGTTGAGCTATTAGCTACAAAATGCCTAGTGTATATATGAGAGGAAGAAATATATAGAAGATGTCTATTGGATCTGGTATATGGCTTGAGTATGGTTGAGACCTAACTAAATAGGAAGAAATAGAAAATGTACTCATGTTGGTTACTGACTTGAAGACCTTTAGCATGGGCGATATCTGATTAGAAAATGATGGTAAATTATCATTGCCAAACTTTATATCAGGGATGAAGGCTCTAGGCCTTTGGCCTTGGTGTGTAATCATGAAATGTACATTGAGTTGAGACCTGATTTTGCTAGTCTACCTATTAGGAAATCATTAATTTTTTTAACATTTCAATTTTTGTAATGTGTGTGAAGAAATAGTTTTTTTCCATAATTTTCATTAGTAAACTAAAAAAGGATAATGTGATGTTAATAAACCTCCCCACTTAGAAGATTACAAATCAGAAAATCTAGTCAGTACTCTCAGGTGTGTAAACTAATGAACTACTACCCTCAAATCAACAAAGAAATAATTAACATTTATGTAAACAAACTAATATCATACAAAAAAACAACAATTGCATCAATTGAACAAAAAAATTCACTACTACATCAACACCACTTTCATATACAACTCAACATCAATTAACTATAATTTTATAAACAAATCAACCCTAAATCCTAAAAACAATTAACAGCAATGTATGAACAAATAATCACCAAACTAAAAAATTCACAATTGCATCAATTAAAGAAATTGCTCTAATCACAGTTAAACCAACAACAACATCAAACAATAAACACATGGGTTACAACCAAATTTTTAAAAAAAGGGTTTATACCCGAGCTGGCCTTGAAAGATGTGTTTGGCAGTGGCAATAGGGCTGAGCGTGGCACAACAGTGAGGCATTGTGGTAGTGGGATGGTTGGTGCCGGCGGCAGCACTATGGGGGGCAGTTGCTGGTGGTGACGCGGTGGGGGGTAGTGGCCAGCGCTGCCAAGGCAACTTCAATTTGAGGGCTTCAGACCCCCTTTTTTAATCAGTCGAAAATTTGTGAAAGTCCTGTGATCGCAACATCCTGTTCCAAAAAATCTATAATACACATGCAGTTTGTTTAAAATAGCGACCGTGTAGCCACCATAAAAATGGTAGGCATAAGATAATTTACCTTTTGTTACTGCATTTTGCAATCGGGTAACACGATTACAAATGTGGGTAATAAGGTTGTAAATTGGTTACTAATTTCTAAAATAATTTTGTGACCGCAAACCCGGTCACATATTTAAATCGTTCAACCCAGTAGCAATGACAGTTACTAATTTGTGACTGCACGATGCAGTCGCAGATGAACTAATTTCTACTAGTGCTTGTTGACAAAGACGACATGGTGAAAAAGCTTTGATTGCCATTTTGTGCAGTCCATTCACAAGTTGATGAAACTCTAAGTACTTGAGAAGCTCTAAGTTGAGATGGCCAACCCTTCTATGCCTTAATTGTGTTTGATCTTCTATAGCAGAGAGACACTCAATCTTTAAATTGTCCAAATCACAAGTGTTGATGATATAAACAATAATTTTCGTTTCACCATAAAACAACATTTCATTAGTATCACCATAATTATTTTACACAGATGATTCAAAGATAATTGACTAATGTTTAAGAGATTGTGTTTTAACCCTTTCACAAGATAAACATTTTCAATTGATGGAGATTTGCCAACTATCTCTTTTCCAATTTTTTTCCCTTTACTATTGTCTTCGAAAGTTATACTTCCCCCATTATGAGATTCGAAACTTGTAAATACCATTTGCAGGTCTAGAATAGCTACTATCTAAATACCACTGGACATGATCCTTGCATATATTCCTAAAAGTCATTAAACATGAGACATTGGGTACCCACATCAAGTTATAATGCTTCATACCAAATCTCAATTTACTTATATAAGATAAATGTCTAAGTTTAGCACAAGTGAAACATAGAAAAGTAGGTTTAGAGTTTACCTTATTATGAGATTAAATTCTAGTCTGACTAACCATAAAACCTCTATTGGACAAGACAAGAATGATGATTTGAGATACTTGCCGAAAGTGGATTTCCACTAATTGCAATTCAATTGAATAGTTTTCTTTATGACAGGGGCAACTGTTTAATCTTTTGAGGTGCTCCGATCATATTGCAAAAAATTACCTTACCAACCGAGATATGTACTTGGTTACTCTTCATATTTCAAGATGCACAATTGTGTCAATCAAAGCTCTTATGCCAAACGAAAGTTCTGGATGGAGATTTGAACTCTAATACCAAAGCACAAAGTGACTAAAAGAGTTTAATCTGATCTTTAATAAAAATTGATTGCAAAACTGTGAAGTGAATATATTACATTTACTAAATGTCACTTCAAACCTCTTTGTGTTCA
>JAURVB010006414.1:0-22811 GCA_033002965.1 Piper betle | reverse complement strand
TTGTTTGACGATAGAGATGGGGTATATCTTGATCGTATCTTGGAGAAGATTGCAAGCTGGGTTCAGAGATAAGCTTGGCGAGGAGCTGGATGGAATTGAAGCGTCAAGGGAGTCCAGGTTGCAGTAGGAAGGATCTTTGGAGATAGTCCTGTGGGGAAAAAGATTCTACAAAGATTACGCTTATAGGTTGCTGGATGGAACAACGTGAGAATGAGGCAGAGAAGGAAGAGCTGCCGAGAGGGGTCTTGGTGGAGCGTCGTGATCTGTTTGTTGGAGAAGACGGAAACCTCAACAAGCAAGTTCGTGGAGTCTTGCGGATCAGATGCTGAGACTGATTCTCCACGAGTTCATCGGCATTGGATTGCTGGTCGTGGTGCTGTGTTTGGTGGTACAGACGTGGTTCTTCTCATAACCTAGTTTGCATTACTTGGTTGAGGGTTTGCATGTAAGCGGGACTGGTCGTGGGTGGCTTTGCTCGGGGGTTGTGATTTCGTGAGGACAATTGTGAGCGTGGGTGCTGAGTTCCCGCTACTCTTCAGGAAAGAGTTGAGCTGCCGTGGGGTTTGCATGTCCATGGTGTGAGCGATCATAGGGGCTGATTGCTGTGTCCTTGTTTTGTGTTTAATTCAAGGTTGGAAGCAGAGGTTCGTAATGGTGGTGTTGACGTCTGATTGTGGGTGCTAGCAGCGTTCTTTTGATCACAGGAACTGTGCTGCGATACCGATACAGGGTGATATTAAAGGTCAGCGATTGAAGGTAGGTGGTCGATAAGGGTCGATCATATGCTACTTGCTTGGTTTGCTGTTGTTGGACGTTTGAGGGTACTACGTCGGTACCGAACGATATCGGTACCTGCTTGGGCAATTTGGGTGCTGGTGTCGGGTTCGGCGATGCGTACTGACTTGCAAGGAGCGCAGGGCAGCTTCAGAGTCTCTTGTAGGAGGTTGTCCCGCTACGCGTGTAGTGGGGTTTCTGTTACGTGACTTTGAACGGAGAGCTGGTGTTTCGGGGCGCAATCACGCCGCGCAGTTTGCTGTTGGGGCGAAAAGCTTGGTCCCATCGCAGAGCGACCGTGAAACGTCTACCATACTATTCACCGCACCACGATCGAATCGGATAGCACTTAGTGGTTTCGTCAAGTTAGGTTGCTCAGCTTCAGCCATATATCGCCTTAAACACGTCCAATGTTTGAGACTTCTCATGAATGAGATAAGGGTAGCATAATGAAAATGATTGTGCTATGAACATGGCAATAAAATATTGTTGACCATTTCAAGAAGCCGTGAAAACAACCCACAAATATCTGTATATATTGGTTCTAAGATAACTTGAAGATATGTTGGCACCTAAAGTCTCCTTGTGTTTGTTTGTTTTCCCTTAGTGCACTCAATACAGACTTGAAAGTTTGATAAATTAAAGAGAATCAAGAATTTCATCAGACACAAGTTTGTTCAATTCTTTGTTTAGAAATGTAATCCTAAATGCTTGTTGCCGGGAATGAAAGCAAAATTCTCATTGGTTAATTTGCTTATCATACCACTTAAGCCTCAAGTGCAAGTTTCATTAAAAGATGCAGTAGTTGT
Organism: Piper betle; assembly: GCA_033002965.1. Lineage (NCBI taxonomy): Eukaryota > Viridiplantae > Streptophyta > Magnoliopsida > Piperales > Piperaceae > Piper > Piper betle. Next base: position 21,228 of record JAURVB010006414.1, on the reverse strand, counting down.
CAAGTAAATATGGATTAATCGTAAAAGACAAGGAACTAGGTACCCACGATATTTGAGTTTAGAGAAAAGACTAAGCTTGTTATTTCTAAATGAACAAGAATAACCAAATTTGCTCGTATATAGAAATAGAAACCAAATTACGTGCTAAAGGGCGGTTACTACATGTGTCTCTTTCAAGTCCAAATAATATCTTGATGCTGATAATCTAAAAATCCTGATTGCACTCAACTATAACTGAGTTGTCATTACCCACATAGATGAATCTTTCAGCATCATTTGGCTTTTGACAACTCAGGCAACCTACATTGACACACTTATGTGAGTGGTATCACCCGAATCTAGCCACCAAGTGTGTATTGGTACTAAAACTAAATTAACCTTAGAACAAACAAAATTACTGAAATGGACCTTTATTTACACACCAAGTGTGATACTTAGTGCATTCCTTCTTCATATGTCTAGGTTTACTACAAAGAAAAACAACAGAAGCTGATTTTTGTGTATTTTGTCTTGATAGGTACTAGCCAAGTGAGTACTTTCATCCTGTTCTTGCTTCAACCTTCTCTTCTTCTTGCACACAATAAGAAATGAGCTCATTAAGAGTCCATTTGTCCCTTTGTGCAGTTGTAATTGACCTTGAATTAACTGAATTGTGCCGGAAGAGAAATTAAAACTAAATGCACGAGCAAATCTTCAGATAGTTCTAACCTTAGTGCTTTTAGTTTTGAATCAATATTTGACATTTCTAAGATGTACTTTTTTATTCTTATTTTGCCTTTAAACTTCATTGAAATCAAGTTCGACAAAGCGTACTTGTTTCGGCCTTATCGTTTTTTGCAAAGCGCTTTTCAATTTCTTTAAGAAACCCACTGGCTATAGTAACCTTTTCAGACACATCCCCCCTAGAGGTTTCCAGAATCCCACTCTTCATGATCATAAGACTCGTGCAATTTGAACATTCCCACTTCTGAATGTCCCGTTTTTCCTCCATGGAACTTTTGTCCGTAAGAGAATAAGGTTGTTCAGGTCCTTAATGCAAGGTCAAGATCCACTGCAGCCGAGAACGATTATCACGTTCTCTTTTTAATCCTTAAAATTATCTTTAAACATAAGAACTGAATTGATGTTGGCAGAAATCATATAAGTAGATTGATTAACTGAATCCATAGAACAAAACAACATGCCCATAATAAGATTAATAATTCAAACAATGGTTAATCCCATCGGCAGATACCTAGCACAACATTAATATTTAGTCTTTAGATAGAAATATTAATTTGTAAGTGGTACTCTCAGTGCAATACATCAAATATGGACAATAAATCTTAGAACCTTCCTTTGGGTGCAGTTATTATCCACATGGAACCTTGATAATTATCCCATGTCTATTACCGCAAATGAATATATAATTTTGTCAAAATATTAACCTTCCTTTAGAACTGATTAATATTCACATGAATCATATACCCACAACCGTCTTAATATTTTAAAATAAATTAATTTCTACAAAGAGGCTACTTTGTGCAGCATATTGTAGTCCTTAATAAATTTAAAAATATTAATTATAACTGAACCATAATTTTAATTTAATAATCCCAAATAGTATAAAACTGAAAAAGGTTATAAAAATATCTTTATTTGAAAATTCCTGAAATTATAACCTTTTGTAACTTTATTGTCCTCATTTGATATTTTACCAAAAGAGGGCCTTAATTTGAGAACAAATATCCCATATATAATTTCTTGTAATTTCCTTACCCATTGATAATGCAAAATTTAGAGTTATTCCCAATGGGTTGAAAACTAAATCAATTTATTCTCGTACACAGAAGTGATAAATAAAAGAATATTTCCCAAAGATCAAAATTATTTGATTAATCAATAAACAATATCACCACTTTTGTTCAATAAGATACCAAAGTGGATAATTGACTCATTAAAAAAATAAATAAATACAAATCAAATTAATTCTCAATGATATAATACGAAGAAGTTCTGATACCACTTGTAGAATAAAAACTTTAAATGATAAAACCATCATCAACAAAACCTTTCTTCAGATTAAATCATCAAGAAAATAAAATTTAATTACAGAAGCGTACCTGAATCCATAAGAGCAAAATGATTCTTCACTTCTTTAAGTTTTGATCTTCAAATTCTATACCAGTTCTCCAAAGCCAAAGTTCCTGGACGATGGGATACCGGAAAAGAAAACTATTGTGCAAATTCGGAGACCATAACTGTATTTATTCATATAACCGTATTTATCCTTATATTTCATAATTCTAATTTAACTCATCATAAATTAGAGATTACGAAAACGATATCTACACATATTTATCCATACTCATCTTAAATATATGATATCTTAACTTTAATAAATCAATTTAATTTAGGTCAAATTTTATTAATAACATATGATACAATTATATACTGTATATATATACATCCAAAATCCAAAATAAAACTACCCAAAGGTGTGCTACTGGTCGGTCCTCCGGGGACTGGGAAGACACTATTGGCAAGAGCAGTGGCCGGAGAAGCTGCAGTGCCTTTCTTCACAGTTTCTGCGAATGAATTTGTGGAGTTATTTGTGGGGAGAGGGGCAGCAAGAATTAGAGATCTTTTCAAGCAGGCTAGGAAATGCTCACCATCAATTACTTTCATTGATGAGCAAGATGCTATCGGAGGAAAGAGTGGACGAACATCAAACGATGAAGCTGATCATACCCTCATCCAAGTATGTTCCTCCTTCCTGTACTGTTATCATCTTCCTTGGTTGGTTTTTTCTATGTAAAATTGGTAATACATATAGCTGTGTTTACAATGCTTCTGCAAAACTCACAAAGTACCTGGTTAGAATACGGTGTTGAGCATGATTGAATAAATTGAATGAATGTTCTGGGAATTGCCCATCTGCTGCAATAACCAATTATGACCTATCCAAGTTGTAAGCTAGTCCTTGTGGGTGCCGACTTAGCAAATGTAGTCAATGAAGCTGCTCTTTGAGTTGCCATGTCAATGGGCGCTCAAGTTTTGTGCTTTGGGCAACCCGGATTTGCCTGCAATGGGAACAAGTTCACTGGCCAATTGCCAAAAACCAGTCTTTGGGTTTATCTACTCCTCTTTGCCATTCTGTGTTTCAATCTCGTTGCTTGTTTTCCGATTTCTTGCTAGGTACCGTAAAGATGTGAAAACTGTTAAAGTTCAACGAGCTCGAAGAATATTTGGTTTGAGGCTGCGGCCCAGGGTTAGGGTTTTGAAATTCGTGTTGAAAAGAATGTCGATAATGATGGGGAAGATCACATTTGATGAGATAGTGGAAGGTCTTGGTGCTTTAGTGTTCAAAACTTGGAGGAGGTTGTCCGTCTCTGCGCTTGCTGCGTGCGGGTTAGGGTTTTGCTATTTAGTGTTGAAACTCACAGCAGTGGTGTCTCCTAAGGTTGCTCCTTGCTCGGATTTGGTTACGAGCCTTCAAAGTGGGCAAGTGACAAAGGTTCTTTTCGAAGAGGGTTCCCGTCGGATATTTTACAACACGAATGCTCATACATCTGATAGTGGTTTTGAAATGGGTTTAGGATTGAAGGATGCCCTCAGGATGCAGTGTTGATGGACAAGGGCAAGAAGAAAAGTTTGGCAGAGGGTAATTTCTTGAAAGGCAGCCAGAGTGGGAGTTCTCCACTAGAAAGATTGACCATGATGAGAATTTTCTATTGAATTTGATGCGAGAGAAGGGGACAACATACAGCTCCGCTCCTCGGTCAGTGTTGATGTCCTTAAGAAGTGTTATGATTACAGTTATATCATTAGGGATTCCTTTGGCACCCTTGATGTGGTTGGCTTACCGGAAACTCTCAGTTGGTAATAACCCTGCAAAGAAACGGCGACCGAGTAGTCACACAAACAGTTTTGATGATGTTGAAGGAGTTGGTGCTGCAACAGCAGAACTTATGGAGGTAAACTTTTTCTACTTTCTATTTATAAATCATGGTATAATTATTGATCACAATAAGTTTTTCACTGTTTATATTTGTCAAAAACATTGTTCTACTGTTTAGTTTTCTCAGATCAACAACAATTGAATTGTTGTGAGCTGTATTGTATATTGTACTCACTATGACCTTATTGTCAATACAGATAGTCTCATGTTTACAAGGGGCAATTAACTACAACAAACTGGAGCAAAATTGCCTAGATGTGTGCGATTGGTGGGTCCTCCAGGGACTGGGAAAACACTATTAGCACGGACAGTTGTTGGAGAAGCTGGAGTCATTTTTTTGCAGTTTTTGCTACTGAATTTGTAGAGTTATTTGTGGGAAGAGGGGCTTCCAGAATAAGGGATCTTTTCTATCAGGCTAAAAAATGCTCTCCATCAATTATTTTCATTGACGAGCTAGACGCTGTTGGAAGAAAGACAGAGCAAAGTTTTATTGGTGAACACGATCAAACCCTAAACCAAGAATGTTTGGTCTTCCTAATTTAAATTATCCATTTCTGTACCATTTGAATAAGTGGTAAAATCGTATCATTGTGTTTACGCTTTCCTAAAATTTTTTTGTCATAGACATAAATTTTCCTCGAGACTATCCCAAAATTCCACCTTACTCTATTGCCGCCTTAACTTTGCTGGGATGAGGCGTTGATCATGATATAGATGGATATTTAGTGAATGCATTGGAAGAGGCATCAGTCCTGTTGACTGACCTTAATGGGGAATATGTTTTTAATGTTTGGAAGATGGGGTTTGGGTGAACAAACTCGCAAGTGATTCTGCAAACCAATTATGGCTCTTTTAATTTGTTAATTTGTTCTTGATTTTTCCTATTTCCTAATCTGATTGACTTCCTTTTTCAGTTGTTGACAGAGATGGATGGATTTGAATCAGATACGAAGGTTGCTGTCATCGCAGCCACTAAAGGCCCCAAGCTTTAGATCCAGCTCTGTGCAGACCTGGTAGGCTTTTAAGGAAAGTATATGTTGGAGCACCAGATCTTGATGGACAACGGAAAATTTTGGCGGTTCATATGAGGAACATTCCCTTGGAAGAGGATCTTTATCTTATTTGTGACTTGGTTGCATCCCTCACACCAGGTTTTGCAGGTGCCGACCTAGCTAATACTGTCAACGAAGCTGCTACTTGCTACTCGAAGAGGTTATTTCAAAGCTCATTTCACCAATTATATCTTACATATTTTACTCAGGATAATTAGGGTTTCACAATAAAGGTCCTTGCTGCTACATATCATCCTATTTTATACCTCCGGGATCGTAAATTAAAAGTCTTCTTTTTCGCTCCTTTAGATTATCTCATTTTTCTGGGTTAATTGTTAACCTTAATCATTTCTAGCAGGTGGCGAAATGGTCAGTCGAGAAGATGTCATGACAAAGAGCAAAATATGGTACAAAGGAAAATTAAATGAGTCCTGGAACAATGAAGCAAGAGATAGCAAGATTATTTTAGTCGATACCATCCAGTATGGGTAAGATCCAATGGGCCATCAAACGTTTGAGCTAATCAAGTTGTTGGAAGATTGCGGGTAATGCAACATAAGTTCTGCTTCCATTTTCGCATTTCCAGATTTCTCAAAACCATTTTCCTTCAATTTATGACCTCGTCAAAGAGACATTCACTCGAAGCTGATCGCTTACTATTGCCTTGTGTGTCCCTAAACCCTGATTTAATTTTAGAGATAGAAGAGGGGAGAAAATTCAAATGAGTAATTTAATTGTAGAGTGATTTGCAATGGATAAGTATTATTGAACCCTAAACCACAAATCTTCAGAGCAACGAAGTCCATAGTTCTACAGCTTCGAGCAAGAAGTTAAATTCAACAAGCAAGTATATTATCTTTTGGACCATAAAATGCCCAAGTAAAAATCATTCTATCATCAAATATCAGTTACTAGCCTCTACAAAATTAAGTGTCATTGTACGCCGCTCCTATCGCTGTTTAGCTGAAAACAATATGGTATATGCGCCAAGCACACTAGGACTTCTGTCAATCGAATCCCCCAGTTCTTGCGAAGCCAATTTAGTGATACTTGCAGCAGATGGAGAGAGCATTTGAAAGATTATTTCTGCTGCAGCAATCTGTTTTGCACGAACTTCCTCATTGCCAATTACCTGTCTGGAAAGACAAACAGTTTAGAGGAATTCAGGGAATTGGCAAATATCAGAGAGGGAAGAGGACTACGAGATTTGGGAAAGAACTGTAGATTCAAAATTGGGAAGAAGGTTACCTCAGTGTTGATGCCAGGTTAACAGGTGTGCAAGCTTTGAAAAGAGCTTCAGGAATAGCAGGCGAGTCCAAGAGAATATTGGGCAATGAAATATATTGAAGCCTTGTTTTGTATTGAATAATCCATTCCGTTAAAATATGAGCTCGATAAGCAACAAGGCAAGGAAGACGAGCGAGTTGCAGTTCCATAGTAGCCGTACCTGATGTGCTTAAAGCTGCTTGGCTTGCCTGCATATAGATCAAATGCATGTTAGAATAAGAATGTTATAGAAACATTATCACAATAGGTGATGCTTTACTAACTGTGCATTGGGGTAAAAATACGCTTTTCAACCTCACAACCAACAGATGGTGATTCCTACCTCCACTAAGGTAAGAGAAATTTCGTAATCAAAGCATTTGAGTCTTACTCCTTTTGAAAACAGTTGAAAAATGTGCTTCTAGGAAATAATTGTTTAAGTGGATCAAACACTCATCTCATGCTAGTTACATTTGTTGCCTTACACTGAATGCATCATACTTTAAATGCTGTGAAATTCCGGAAATCAATGTGGCTGGAACATCCTGTTTGTGAATAGCTCTGTCAATGAAATTCTCTACATCCCGATTAGGTGCAACAAGGATAATGATGCTCAACTCAGGAAATGAAGGCCTCAATAATTTCATTGTCTCAATGTAAATGGGTAGCATTCGTTTGACCTCTTGGAGCCTGCTCCCAGGAAGCAATGTAATGACAGTAGCTCCTGCCAGAGAGTAAGAGTCTGTTTCATGCATGAAACTAAGAAAATCTATTGAACATTTGGGAAATTCGATAAAATTATATTCACCTTAAACGTGCCCTACTAAACAAAAGACAAAAACACTTCACCATCAACCACCTAATGCCAAATATTGGAAAACAGATACCATTAACACTCTCCAACTTTCCTCTACCCTTCTTACATAGATTACAAACAGATATACTATGTACTTACGGATGTGTCCTCCAGTCCATCTTAAACTGCTAAACCCTCAACTGCTCGCTACTAATCATTCCCCCACAGCAACATCATACTTTCAACGTCAATCTGCTCATATGTGCTACCCCCTCTTTTGATATGGATTTTTCTTAGTAGCTAAACAATCAATCCCCATGTTAAAAAAATTAAATCAATTATGAAATTCAAACTTCACTCTTAGAAGCATGTAACCAGCATATTCACAGAAAAAGAGTACACATTTTGAAGTGCCATAAATTACCAGGAGATATGCTATACTTATTTCGAAATCCATCACCATCTCCTTGCACCACCCAACTTGCTCGATGCCTTCCCTGGTATGATTTTGGAGTAAGATGAATATAAATTTGCATTTTGGATCCAAATTTAAACAAGGTGGTAAACTATGCATGTCATTTTAGTATATTTTTCCATCTGTTTGATCAGCATAAAAATAATAATGGTGTAGGCACTTGTATATTCAATATATCAACAAGATTATAAAATGGAAAATCCACCTTCCTTATAGCTCTAGGCATGCTGTAGAATATAGATATATGGTACCTTCCAAAATAAAATGAAATTATAACAACCTAGAAAGCAATGGATCAATGTTTGTTGTGCTAAGCTTACTTAGTCCATTTTCAACAACTGAAACCTGGTGCAAGATAAAGTCCAAGATTTCAGAATCTAGAACCTTCCCAAAGATTATAAAACACATGGGATTATTCTAAAAGTTCATTACAAGGCAACTGAACTCCCAATAACTAAGTCATAAGCAAAACATTTGTCACTGAAATTTATAACTTTAGTTAACAGAATAACTATAGTATCAGCAAATACAATGAAGTCAGGCAGAAATATACTTGATTCAGCTGAAGAGCATCCTCCAATATGGGGTGACCAACAAATGTAGCTGCCAGTTTGTTGAAGTTACAAACTTCTTCTTCAAATGGAAGAATACATAAAAGGTGGTCTACGATCCCATTTAGTCCTTTTAGCCTAGCTTCACCACCTTTCCATGCCCAGAAAGATGGTGCAACATAATGGACACAAACCGGGCAGCACAAACCTAATTTAACATACCTGGATCAAATGAAAAGCATTATAGTGAATGGGCATAAATGCCACACAAAAAAAGTGTAATACTCTATGCTCATAATGAAGACCTTCAAACTAGAACCTACTCTACCCGCAGTAACTTGAGGAGACGAAATGAAAACCCTTTTGAATCAACAGTCACCACAACATGAGGTCGGCAAGCAATTGCAGAATGAACTGTTTCTTTCAACTTCACCTGCCAAGTACAGAAACAGTAGAGAATGATTGTCCTGAACTTGTCTTAGAAATACATTGGATCAATTGATGAATACTCGCCCTCATGTTGTACAGATGAGGCAACAATTCCCAGATGCCCATCACAGATATTTCCTCCATAGGGAATATAGACTCAAGCCCTTCCTTGTGCATCAAATCTCTTCCAAAAGATAAAGGAAGTCAGCAATATACAGTTCACTACTACATAAAACAATCTAAGAACGAGGAGAGATAGGCAAAACCTCAACTCACTGCGTACAGTATCTAACTTTTTGTTTAAGTAGCACAAACAGTTACTGCATTGAAGTAGATGTAATTATTCATTATTTTGTGACTAGGGTTCAAAAGCTCAAACCGAGTGTAAACAACATGATCCGTACGCTATTCTTGAGCTCAAATTTCATTCAATGCTGATTTAATAACATTCAAAAGACACTTGCAGCAGTTGATCTACCCAGAATTATACTCACTTTCAGCAATATGAAAAAAATTGATTTATTCAAATAAGGTTAAAGACACCTACTTTTTTTCCCGGGATGGCAAACACCACTATAATGGAACCACGCACAACTCATAAAATGATATAAGCTACAACACCAACTCACTCCAAACCACCAAAGCACTAAAAAAACACGGGTGAAGAATCAAAAAAAAATCACAGTACTAGCATGGCATACCCTCCGACACCGGAGAAGCGAGCTGGGAAGGGCGACATCTGTTTGAGGGAAGACATGAGTCGGGAAGCCAAGGCATCGCCGGAGACCTCCCCGGCGACCATGAACACCCGGAGCTCCCCGTCCTTGGACGCCATGTCGATGACCCTGCCGGCGGACGAAAATTGCCGCCATGGAAACCTCCTCAAACCCCATGAACAGCCGCCGGTCGCCAACCGGAGAAGCTCCACCCTCCCCATCGCCGCCGGCTGCTTCGTCGCCGGCGTCGTGTTTTATTTGAAAATCCGATTCCGTTTCCACAGCCGTTCGCTATTAAACGTCCCGTAAGATTGTCAACGGGTCTAGGAAGATCGGGTTCGGGTCTATCAATATCCGTGAAGGGGGTTTGCGGACGTTACAAAATTGTAAATAGTAGCAGTCAAACTCATTCCATTACAATCGAAAATTTGATAATAAATCTCTAAAATAAAAATTCACATTTTTTGATTCATTATAATTATAAAAAATTATATGATTAAAATTAACTTTTATTGGGTCAACGACATAGAATATAAACAGGTCGTTGAGTCAACGAATAAAAATATTGTGTAAATATTTTATTAAATATTTATATTTTTTATTGTTAGAAAAGTTGACTTTTTCTTGTCGTTTTATTTTAGGATTTATTAATTTTTTTATAATGATTAGCTAATTTAATGTGATATATTATATCATATTCGGTCCCTAGCATTTCAAAATAGTTGACGAATGACAGAAAACATTTCAACTCAGTTGAATTTAAGATGTTAAAGAGAATGAGCATTTCAACTCAGTTGAATTCAAGATGTTAAGAAAATAAGCGGAATAAAGGTTAGGGATAAAATAAATAAGACCAGGTTTTTATTTTTTTCTAACATTTTGCTTGTGAAGCTTTCTAAAAATAATCTATACCACTTTATATTTTAACAAACAATTTTTTTATTCAATAAATAAGCTTCAAACAAGCTAATCAAACGCCCCGTCGAAATGAGGATGAGATCTATTTGTCCTTAAAAAATACATCACTTCTCAACTTGTTTATTCTTTTTTTCAACAAACTATTTTCTCTGCTGTTATTACTGTAGAAACTCATGTATCTAATTTAAAACTAAATAAAAATCTTGATCTCCAATCATCCAAGGTGCTTGCTTTAATAGAATTCAAGGGTAGAGCTCAATTAGTGACCACATCTCATACACCGGTGTGATCTTGTATGTTGAGAACCCTGCATCTTCAAATAGTTTTTTCCATTCCTTTTCTTCTCTCCTTCCCTGTTGTGTAGATCATCATCTTCAAGTCGCAGCAATATTGAGAGTGTGTCATCTGATATTCACCTTGGATGAAATTGACTACCATATCCACGATCATCACTTTACCAGCTCCATGTTCTCTATTTTGGATAGCTTCTTTGCACTTCTTCAGTAGTTTGATGCACTCCTCCTCGTTATAACCGTGCAGAATAGACTTTGGATAAACAAGTACACATTAGTCAGAAGTTTGTGTAGCAAATTTATGCAATCGGATGATGTAATTGAAAAGATAATGATGCATAAATTAGTTTAACGTACCTTGAGGAAGATGGCATCAGCTGGAGGGATGAACTGAAAAAGGTCCCCTCCAACAAACTTCACTTTGGAGTCGTCATGCAGGCCTGTAACCACATGAGGAAGATCCAATACAGTTACCACCATGTCTGGAAACGCGTCGGCAATAATCCGGGCGGCACCGCCGGTCCCTCCACCGACGTCGACCACAGACCCGAGTCCCTCGAAGGCAGCAGCACATTTGTTGAGCACGTATTTCGTCGAATTGCGAGTGTCGCAGGCCATGGCCTTGTTGAAATTGTCGTTGAAGTCCGGGTGCTGGTTGGCCCAGTCCCACATCTCTGCACCATGGCACATCCCGAATGCTGTGGCCGGGCTGTCTTTGCCCTTCAACCATTCTCCCATGAAGCGCCATGAAGATACTAGGGAGGGATCTAGCATCATGGAAACGTAGGGTGCCAAGTTCCTTTTGATGTTGTTGTTGTCGTTGTCGTTGTCGTTGCTGCTGTTGTTAACAACTACAAGGCTCGACACCGGAGTTAGTAGGAAGCCTTCATCGCCATCCGCAAGTTTGCCGACGGCAAAGATGCCGGAGTGGACTAGGAGACGCATGAGACGGCGGAGATAGCTGGTTTTGTTTGGCGGAATTGGTATGGATGAGGCTAGGTCGGGCAGAGTAACAGGGTTTGGAGCATGGCTCTGTATTATGTCGGCGATGCCCAACTCTACTGCACAATTGAGGGACATGGAATTTATGAATCCGAACATCTGGTTCCACAGCAGGACTTGAGCATCATCATGCAACGGTAAATTCCACTCTTCGCTCATCTTCTCTGCTCACCCACACAGACCAGTACGATAATGGGAGGAACGCCAAATGCTTTGGATCACTACTGGTGACTTGATCTCTCCATTCCTTCCACCAGCATATATTTATAAATAAATGAAATTATGACACTTGAAACGTTTTTACTTTTCATACCAAACAACTTAACCCAAGAGCCTGCTTTTGTGGACCTTTGATTTTTATTCGAGGGAGGACTTTTCTTGTTTATGTGAAGACGAAAAAATATATAGCTAGACAAACAGTTTTTGAATTCGATATAATTTTTATTTAAGTATATTTAAATTTATTTAAAAGTTTAACAAGCGTTGATTTATTATAGGTCAAGCCAAGCTTATTTGGATTTGGTTTATATTTGGCTCACTATATTTTCGAGTCGAGCTCAAGTCGAGTAAATGTTTGTACTTAGCTCGTACTCGACTTATATAGAATCAAAAAAATTTCCAACACTATACAAGTTCAATGTGACCTCAATAGTATTGACGAGCTTAGTATTTTTCGAGTTTGAACACATCAAGTTCGAGTTTCGAGTCAAGTCGAATCGAACATTCTTTAACTCAAGTTTCGTTCGTTATTCAATGAGCTATATATTTCAAGCCAATATTTTTGGAGCACAAAATTAGCGAGCACGAGTTCAAATCGAATCGAGCCAAACATAAAATACTTATGAGTAGGTTGTTTACACCCCTAATTCACATACGATTATGTCTTAAACTCATTTTAAATTACCACTTTGAGCTACTATTATTTTTTAAAATAGTCTTCGCCGATGCTTTTCCTACAAATTAACCTCATTTGTATAACTCCGGTGCACTTTTGGTACACTTGCGGCATTAATCTTTGGTCTTTTTCAATAGTTTAATAGTTTAAATCATAATTTTAAATATTATATCATTATCTATACTAGAGTTTGTCGGTTATCATAATGAGTTTCCGGTGAGTAGTTTTAGTTCAATCATTGGGTTTGTTAGTATTTTAAAATGAAAATTAAAATATTTTTATTAGACAATAAAAATATTTTTATCATCAATAAACTAAAATATCACGATTTAAAAAAACGAATTTTACAGATCAAAAAATTCGACATGAATTAAAATGATATGGTGATTAAAATTTGAACTTAGGTATGCCATAGAAACCTTTAATTTCCCGACTGAATGCACTCCATCTGCAATAGAAAATACATTTATTTGACCACATAATTAACAATAATGAGTTGAGACTTTCACAACCCACTTGCCCGGCACTTATTTTCCACAAGCAATGAAGTTTACGAAACTTTGACAACAGCGGCCACAGTCGTCAATGGGCGGAGATCGAAATAGAAATGGGGCGGTTATAATTTCTTGAACTTTAAAAAGAAAATTGGAGGCTATTACTTTAACGTTGGGAGGAACTGTTAATTAGGATCAGATGGAGTAGGAAGCAGGCCTCGACTTTGAAGGTTGTAAGGATGAGATGAAATGCCCCGTCAATCCGGTCATAATCTTCAAATTGAATTTGTTTACACTGATGTCAGTCTAAAGAAAGAGAAAAGTTTGAGCGAATTTGGAAGTCAAAAATGACAAGAGTTGCTAAATAATAGAGGCAGTTGAGAACAAGCAGAGACAAAGACAAATAGCAGCCACTACCTAACCTCACACCTGTCAAAGCTCCCTCCACAAAAACCTTCAAGGGCTACAACAAAAAATGTAGGACAGAACTGATAAATTCCCCGGTAGCTTTCCTTACATCTATTTTCACCATCGGGCCTACGGACGAAGAAATGGGTCAATGAAATTAGCCGATTTAAATTAAATTAAAAATAATAATTTAATTTAAAATTAACATTAAATTAGGTGAGAATTAATTTTTTTAGGTAAATAATAGAAATATTTTTAATATGATATTAAATAAATTATTTATGTATAGGTAAATTTAAATTTAAATTTTAAAATAATAAAAATACCCTTGTTCGCCCTTTTTTACTGTCGCTACCCTTCTACCTGGCCATGTGCTGCCACCCCTTCCCACCGACCTTGTGTGCCATCTGCAGCCACCCCTCCCTCCATTATCGCCCCTTACCTTCGCCTTCCCTCTGTTAGTCTGTCGTCGTCTCTGCACAAGGGACAGTCAGGCCAAACGGGTAGCGATGTAGGGCAGGAGGTACAAGGGGGATGTGGCAGGACTGGTAGGGAGAGGTAGGGCAGGGGTGGCAGTAGAGGCAGCGGCCGAAGTGAAAGAGTAGGGCGCATCAGGGTGGCATTCTCGTAATTAAAAATTAACTTTACTCTGATTCAATTAAAAAAACTAATTTTAAATAATTTAAAAAAATTTAAAAAAATTATAAAAAATATCATAAAATATAATACACACAATAATATCAAAATAACATCAATATTTAATTTTTATATATTTATGTTATAAATTATTAAATTATTATATATGACCGATTTAAACCGATTTAGATTAATTTAACTGAACCGATATAATGACTCCCTTAAAAACCAATTCTGATTTGAATTTCTCCGATTATGATTGGCCTTGCATTGCATTCCACAATTGCTGTTGAACAAGGATGAATTATGCCAGGAAAAACAGATATTGTAGGAAGCTAATCCTCAGCCGCCTGTTTAGATTTCAGTATGGCCTTCAACAGAGAAACATGAAAAAAATTAGAAATTTTGCCATCCACAGGGAATTTCAATCGTTCCCACCTTTGTTTATTTAACTTGTACGTGATTCAGGCAACATAAAAAAAATAGTGACTAGATGCTGTAGATTTGTCTCCCGTGAAGAGTTGTACATGTGTACGTCGTCAAAGAAGACTTAACGCACGTCTCCTCAAAAGATACGCTTCATCAAAGATTGAAACGTCAACAGGGCATTGCAAAGTCCAAAACACACTGCTAAACATTCATTGATGTTGGTTTCTTCAATGCCTCGTGATAGTGGGTGCAGACAACTTGTCCACAGACTCGGTGGTTCTTGACGCTTCAACTAGTAATACCAATTCGTATGGTCAGTTCATGTCCAAATTCGCCTAAAAACAAGATTGGCCTCGATTACTTTCTCTTACCCTCAGCTTTACTCAAGTTAACTTCAATTATTTCAAGAATTTCTTAAGCTTCTTGCAAATCAATATCACTTCAATTATTTCAAGAATTTCTTAAGCTTCTTGCAAATCAATATCACTACCCCTCTCCGCATCATTTACCAAAACGGTGATCTCATTATTGCCTATTCTAGCGAAACTATCTATCAAAGTCATTGTTATTGATTGGTCATTAGGGTGGGATTTGCAATCTCAAAGTCATTGTTATTGATTGGTCATTAGGGTGGGATTTGCAATCCCATGTGAGATGGAAACGGATCATGGGATCCGTTTCTATCATAGTACTTCTAAGTAGGGGTGTTAATTGAGCGAGCGAGTCGAGTTCAACATATGTTCGAACTTGGCTTGAATAGTTTGTATACAACCCACGATTCGAGTTAGGGTTTTATATTCAGAACTGGTCGGGTCGACCGTTATTTTCGAGTCGAGTCAGTTTCAGAAAACATGTACTGAGCCAATGCCGGTCTCGTGTATGAGCCATGAGGGTCATGTATACCCAAGTATATGATGATAACGTCATGAACACAGCAGAAAAGAATGAGTTATCAGAATATATGAGAGTATGCAGTTCATTTTTTTTATTATGATATATAATGGATCGTAGAATTAGTTTTAGGCTGTTCACTGCGTTAGGACCCGTTACGGGAATTTTGGGTAGGTTGATAATTCTAGAGCATATCATTATGATTTTTTTTAGTGTTGTTTGATTTTACGGGATTTTTCCCGATTTTTATGAATTTTTTAGGATTTAATATGACTTAGTTATTATACTTGACTCGAGCCGAAGGCGAGTCAAGTCTTAATTACAAGTTTGCCACCCACCTTTCTTCTCCGCCCTCGACCTTTTCTCCCCCAAGCCCAAACCCTCGTGCCGCGCCGCCCCTGTTCACACGCCACCGACGCCGCTGTCGACGCCGCCCGGCCGTCGACCGACGCCGCCCAGCTTGGCAACGACGTTGCTGTGCTGCCCCGACCAGGTCCGGCCCCCGTCGGACCGCCGTGACCCGAGGAAGCCACGCCGCGACGCCCCGCGTTGCGCTTCCGTCGCCGGCGACCAGCCCCGCCACGATCGGTCAGTCGCCTCAGCACCCTCAGCCTTCCAGTGACCTTCCCCGACCGGAACGGAGGCCATCGCCTTGGCCGGCCGGATTTAGTGACCCATCGCCGCCGCTCTGTTTTATGCATTTTTCATCGAGCCGCCACCGCCGTTGGCCGCATCGACCTCGTAGATGAGTCGGGCTCGCCGAGCCGGTTCCGAGGGTACCCAACACGACCACTTTCCGGCCAGTAGACACCGCCGGTGATTGTCACCGGAAAACCACCGGAAGCCGCCGAAAAACCGCCAGTAGTTGCCGGAAAACCGGAATTTCTGGAATTCGCCGGAATTCACCGGATCTTCCGCGGGGCTCACCCAGTCGAGCCCGATCGAACGTCGGACGCCGGGGAGCACCGAATTCGAGCTCCGAGATACACAACAGAACCTTAGCCGTCGCCGATTGCCGACGATGTGAGGTATAATTACCTCCAATTTGATTATTTAAATTGATGATTGTTAGCATAACATAATAAGTTTGAGTGATTCCCATGATAAAAGTCTGAGCATGAAAGAAGTAATGATATGTATGATATGATTGGTAATGAGTAAATATTAAGTGATCCGATGATGTAAACTAAATTTGAGCATGCTAATCGGGTACGATGTAACTTAGGAAAAACACAGTAAAATTGGTATGAATAACATTAGTTAGAATTATTTTCATATTTATGATTATTTGATTGTTGATTGACGGTCATTGTGTGTGATTCATCATTTAGTTAGCGGGCGTTAGTATTTAGTTTTGATGTGTAGGTACGGAGTAGGAGCTTGCCGCCTAGGCACGATGGCACGCTTGGAGCTTCTACCAGGTCCGTTTAGGACTCATCTCTGATTTACGTCTTTCTATTGTATGTTTATCTTATTAGTTGCAGGACAGGTTAAGTGGCGTTTTATTGGATCCCACTTAACTCGGGCCATCTAGCCGAACAGATTTCTGGATTAATAACCCCTCGAGGATGAGATCCCTCAAGGATGATTTCGAAAACAAGATCCACTACAAGTTGCCCTCGAGCCTATTATATAAATCCCTACCCAGCCCTATATATATGTAGTTTTCGCGTTTTCAGTGAGACGAGAGATGGAGAAATTGACTACACGTACCATGCAGAGGATATCGTGACAGTCAAAGCGGGCTCTGGATTAGTGCTAGCGGACTGTTTAATTCCCGAGGGATCCTGACAACTCCGCGTTTGAATTCTTCACACCCGGAGAACGTGGAGGTTTACGGGTACTGTTTAGTACAGCGCATGTCCGGACTTGTGGTTCAAAGGGTACTAAAGGTGATTGCCTGAGAGTACTCGGCCTTCGTGCTCAAGGCCAGGAGAAATATGGAGGTACATAGAGGGCTTAGGATAAAGTTTCATGAGAAGTACTGAAAAAGAAGTGCCGAGAGCGGCATAGTACCAGCAGTAGATCAGTAAGTTCGGGATGCTACCGGGTCTGCAGCCCAATGGCTCCTCAGTAGTGCCCTTCAGAGTGTTCACGTGGAGTATATGATGTTTTCTTTCATATGAGAGTTTGCTCTCATAGCCAGCTTGTTATAGTTATTTTATTTTCCGGACCAGTAACACTTGTTACTGACGTGTTTTTATACTATATGTAGGTAATAATCACGAGTTGGATGAGCCAGCTTGGACGAAGGAGCAATGAGGTCTTGTACACACACACATGTTAGATTTCTAAATGTTTAATTTTGTGTTATTATGTTATTATATTGTGAATGACATGTTCAAATGCATGAGACATGATAGAATGTGAATGATCAGAATAGCGCAGCAAAAGTGTGATGGGTTAGGACTCAAAGTTTAGAGAATGATGAATATAATAGAGGGCCCAAAGTTCAAAGAATGATGAATATAATAGATTAGAAGTATGTGATGGGTTAGGACTTCAAAGTTTAGAGAATGATGAATATAATAGAGGGCCCAAAGTTCAAAGAATGATGAATATAATAGATTGGAAGTATGTGTGAATATTATTGTTGCTATATGTATATATGTAAAGTTCAGAGAATGATGAATATAATAGAGGACTCAAAGTTCAGAGAATGATGAATATAATAGATTGGAAGTATGTGTGAATACTATTGTTGCTATATGTATATATGTTTGAATATACGATTTTGACAGGGTGGCCCCTAATTGCATTTTTAGGGGAAATTCTGTCCCTTTCATTTTAGAATTTTTGCTAATTTTAATTGTAATTGTGTTGGTGTGAAATTTAGGTTGTATGTCATCTATGTAGTATCATGTTAGGGTTTTATGAATTTATCTATGCATGACAAGTCGTAGATATTAGATCCGTATGAGTGCCGAGATTGGATCCATATGAGTTAGGTTCGGGTTAGCCGACCTAACCGGGGCTGGTAACATGCCGGTTCGGTTCACGAGTGTGAACCGGATTTGGGGTGTTACAGTTCGAAACTCGTTCGAACTCGACTCGAGATCGAACAAGTTAGTGTGTCATACATGCTCGAGTCGTCGAGCTCGAATATCTTTATTATGTGTTCAAGCTCGACTCGAGCTCAAATATACTTAAACTGTTTAATTTTTGTGAGCTTATTCGGTAGCTCGTTTAATTTTTGTGAGCTCGTTCGCTAGCTCAAAACCAACTTGATTAAAAGTCAAAAGTACCTCACTTTAAAAAATAAATGAGGCCAATGTGGTTTGAACCCACAACCTTAAAGTCATAATGTGAATACTTACTATCTCAACTATCTTGCTTCTTTGTTATTATATTGTGTGTGTGTATATATAATATATATATATATATATATAAAGACTATATTATTATATTATTTTATCGAGTCGAGTTTGAGTTATAACCGAGTCGAGTCGAGTCGAACACGACCTTGCTCAAGCTTGGCTCGTAAGATTCGAGTTCGAATCGAACATTTAAATGTCGAGTTTTAAGTCGAGTCAAGCCGAGCCAAACGCTAAGTGCTCACGAGCTGGCTCGCTCAATTAGTAACCCTACTTCTAAATGATTGCCTCATAAATCCTATATCTATTTATATAAGAAGAAAAATCATGTAAGTAGAAGTTTAATTAATGGCATTTGAGTTTAAGTAGGCCTCAACACTTTTTAGGTTATGTTGTTGATATGGCAAGGTCATATTATACCCTTTTTAGTTAATATCATTAAAAAATAATTAAAAAAGTATAAACAAGTTTAAAATATTGTAAGTGATAAACATTTCACCATAAATATCCCTTACAATATATTTCCCTCACTTGGAAAAAAAAATTTAACGTAATTCTATCACAAAATAATATCTTGCTACGTAAGTTTTATCTATAAAACACTAAATATGTGATAATTTATTTTTTGAAACATAGTCATGTTCCACTTCTTTGGCTAATTTTGCATATAATGACACATTGACATTTATAGCGATTACTTATAAAGATGTATTTAAAAATAACATTGTCATAAATGAGTTGATTTTTATTTATAAAAAAGATAATTTCGCATGATCGCGTAACAAAATTTAATCAATGACATGTATACCATTTACATAATAAAACTCTAATTGAACATAATATAAATATTAAAAAATATTATTTGACGGACAATTTGATATAAAGTATTTGACGGAAAATATTATTTCAATGTGTATCTAACATTCTTATTGCTGATGAATGTGTGAAGAAAGTTATGTGTTCGAAGAGTAGGATACGTTGGTACGCTATCAAAGGCGATATGTCCAAAGCTTACGATAGAAAGATACGAGATTACTTATTTTAAGTTCGAAGAGCGATGGGATTTACAGAATCATGGTGTGAGCTTATTTAAATTGTGTCTCATGTCTTTCTTACTCAATCATGATAAATGGGATGGCCTGAGAGACTTTTACTGCATCAAATGGACTTAGACAGGGTGACCCTTTATCTCCATATCTTTTTATATTGGGACTAGAAATTGAGGGGCCTTGCACCTTTTACATAAGGTTGTGGCGGGTTGGGTTGTGGGTAACGAGAATTGCATTTCTATGGGTTTGGATGCTTGGGTGTCTGATAATAATTATTGTGTTCCCCAAGTTCTAAGGTTTCATTGCTTGCTCCTGAAAATAGAAGGGTTGGAATTGAGGTTGTGTGAGACAACTATTTCCTTATGGTGTAGCTCAAAGTATCTGCCAATTACCACCTCCAAACCTCTTATTTCTGACAAATGTATTTGGATTGAGGCCTCAAATAGAAAACTTACTATCAAGGATTACTATAAGAAAGCTTTCCTAAGTAGATCTTGTGGAACCCAAAATAACATATTGGTGGAAGGAAAATACTCCCCCACCCCACCTCCCCAAAATTATTAATGTTTGGGTGGAGATTTTGCTAATGACATGCTCCCCACAGCTAACTTTGTATCCTATGTGGTAATGATATTGAATCAGGGTTGCACATTTTTTGAACTTGCCCTATTGCTTCAGCAATTTGGTTTGCTTTGCTTGGTGTGCGTACTGGTTCATGGAATGCTAGTACCAACTATAATATGCGATTATGGACACCGTCCATGCCTGTATCCGGCTGCAAATTTTTTTGCAAATGCGGACGGACATGAACGTAGATATGAGCATTTCATAAACTAATATTAACGATCAAATTTATATAAATTAAAAAAATTTAAGCTAAAAAATAAATTAAAAAAAGATGTATTTTACATGAATAGAAATTTACTAATTTGCTTCAAACAGATCTAATTTATATATTTTTAAATTTTTATATATTAACCCCGATGCACACCCCTCCTCTTTCACTGCACACCTATTATTTTTAACAAGATTGATAAATCAACAAAATATTCATAATCATATAAAAAATTCCTATTTAAAAATATAATATAAATCTTGACGTAAAAATAATTTTTATTTATTTATACACACTTGTGATTTATAATAAAATTATACGTATCTACACTGTAAAATGAGTCATGTATCGGTCTTTAATCGATTCGGATCAGCCAGTATTCTGTATAAAACTCATCTCTGATTTAACATTGCTCGTCACTATAAATAATCAAATTTGGTTGTAAAATCACATAAAAATAATGAATATTTGATTTGTTTGGTTGATTTAATACAAGATTCGACCAAATCCCCAATGTCCATCAGTAAAGTAAGTACCGGTTTACTAAGTACCCGGTTTTGCTAACTATATATATATAATATTGATCATATTTATCCATTTTAACTACTGACAGTTAGGGATGGTTAATTAATTGAAATTAGGAGTTGATTCTTATATACATGACTCTTAGCTTTGGATAACCAAGCAAAATTTGATAAACAGATAAAGATTTTTTATGAGGAATATAAGTATAATACCTTCGATAAACATCAGTTTTAATCTAACTAACTGCATGAGATGCAACTATAAAAACCCATCACCACAAACAAAATCTATCATTTTATTTTTACGTAAAATTT